>ML810743.1:172215-186402 GCA_009831015.1 Picea engelmannii | reverse complement strand
GTCATTAAGGGGGGATAGGCTCTAATGCCTCCTTCCTTCTCCTATTGTGTCACCATTGGTAAATCCTTCAATCCTATCCCAAGTTTTTATTAAGGGGGGATGTTAGGATATTTAGACACTTAGGAGTTAGTTAAGATCTACTTGGTCTAATGTGTCATTAGGTAAAAGTGTGTTTCTTAGTGTGTTTCTTTAGCATGCATTAGTATGCATTTGTAGTTATGAAATCCGACGGTCACGATATATTCTCGACATAGAGTGATCTGACGGTTCATACTCTCCTCTATCTTAATGGCCATTGATCCGTGGATTAACACTCGATTGGTCCATGATCTCTATTTAAAGAGCATGGAGGGTCATTAGACGATGATTGATTGTGAGAAACTCTCTTGTAAAATCTCTCTGTAATATTTTTCTTTTGCATGAATAAACTGCTCCAAGTGGCCGTGTTGGCTAGGGCCGTGGATATTTCCCCGTAGGGGTTTTACCACGTCAAAACATTGGTGTGTTGATCTTTTATCTAGTTATGTGAGTGGTTACTTAAGGTGTTCGTCCTCTGTTGGAATACCTGTGTTCTTGAACAAACTATGTTCACCATCATCAATTAATAAAGCAAAAGAGGATTGGAAATCAGGAGAAGAATACCTCTCTGGACACCTTTTGGGATGTGTAGATATTCTAACTTGTGGTTGTTGAACCTGCTACTATACATGCTTATCAAAAGATTCAACATGCTTATTTTAATTTTTGTTCATTTCTATTTAAATAGGTACAATCTTAGGTGTTTATTATACCTCCTTCCTTTACATGAATTTTTCATTAAAAATAGCATCCCGACTAAAGATTACCTTGTGGTCAGTAGGATCCCACAATTTATACGCCTTTATTGTATCTTCATAGCCAATAAAAACACATTTCCTTGATTTTGGGTCAATTTTGGACCTTTTTTCTTTAGGCACATGGGAAAATACATCATATCCAAAGGTACACAAATGAGAGTAATCAACTAGCTTACTACACCAAACCTCCTTTGGAATCTTCCCATCCAATGTCGTTGTGGGTGACTTTTTAATAAGATAAGAAATTGTATTAACAACCTATACCCAACATCCATTATCCAACCCATATGTCTTGAGCATGCTTCTTACACATTCCATGATTGTGCAATTCATCTACTTAGCCACACCATTTTGTTGTGGAGTATATGGACTAGTCTCATGGTGCTTAATTCATCCTTGCATACAAAATTAATCAGACTGCATCGAGCAATATTCTCCTCCATTATATGACCTAAGATATAAAATAGACTTGCCCAATATTTTCTCTACTTATACCTTGAACTCTTAAATTTCTCAAAAGCTTCTAACTTATTTTTTAGAAAATAAACCCACTCTTCTAGAACCATTTCTAGATTGAGTGGGGACTACTCCAAATATAACAAAATGAATAAGTGGCAAAAAATTAGAACTTTTACTAGAGATTATAGTAAATCGAACTCTCTTCCATTTACCAAAAATGCATTGCTCACACAAGTATAAATTACAAGACTTAATCCTAGAAAGCATACCTCAATCTTGCATAATTTTCAAACCTTTTCCACTCATATCTCCAAGGAGTTTTTTCCATAGCATTACTGCATATTGAGCATTTCCTGAAGTTGTTGTGGTTGTATGGTTTGTCACTATATTACTACACCAAAGATATAGGGTCCCATATGATTCTCCTTTTTCTACCACTAGGGCTCCTTTGGTAATTATGTGATGATTGTTACCAAAAGTAGTAGAATACCCCAGCTTATCCATCATTTTGATTGAGAGAAAATTCTTTTGTAAATCAGGTACATGTCATGCATCACACAACTTCATTTCTTTTCCATCGTCCAACCTAATCCTAATGTCCCCTCTTCCCACAATTTCTAAAGGATGATCATCACCCAAGTAGACCAGCCCATTGCTTTAGGGTTGATATTTGACAAACTAGTCTCTATGTGGAGACATGTGGAAAGATGCACCTGAGTCCAAAACCCAAGAATATAAAAGAGATATGTTGTTACTGAGATAGAATGCCTCACAAGTTACCATCTCTACTAAATCTATTGTATTTGCCTCAACTGATGGTTGATTATGCTTATCATCCTTCTTTTCCTTTTTCAGATGCCAACAATTCTTCTTTGAGTGCCCTAGCTTTCCACAATGACATCACTTCCCTTTCAACTTATGTCTTTCTAACTTAGATCTAGACTGTGATCTACCTTGTTCACCCCTCTCGCTAGATTGACCTCTCACATATAAGGCTTCATTTTAGATTGACCTCTCACATATAGGGCTTCATTTGTAGAAGGTTCTAGAAACATTTTTCACCTCAACTCTTCTCCTAGCAAAGTAGCTACCACATCATCAAATTTTAAAGTTCTTGGTGATGCATTGTTGATGGTGATCACCAAATGATCTTAGGTATTCAGGAGGGAACAAATTAAGGTGATTTCTCTATCCTCATCCTCCATATTTACATTAACCGATACTTTTTTACTAATTAGGGTATTAAACTCGTTTATATTATCTACCACAGATGAATCCTCCTTCATACTTACACTTTAAAGTTTCTTTTTCAAGAAAACCTTATTTGTTTCCAATTTAGTCTAATATATCTTCTCAAGTTTCTCCCAATGGTATTTCAAAGTCTTTTCTTCAACAACATTGAACAAGATAGAGTTTTCTAGGAAAATATGATTTGTAGAAACCACCTTTATGTCTAGTCTTTTCCACTCCTCATCTATCATGTTTCTAGGCTTATATAGAATTCCTTTCAAGGATAAGCAAATCCTCCACCTTCATCTTCCATGGAGAGAAATTGTTTCCATCGAACATCTCAATCTTGAACTTGGTTTCACCACCTATCATTGTGGGAGTTCCCACTCACATAAAACTCTAAGCCAATGATTTTTTAGAGAACTAAGCTCTAATACCAGACGTTAGCAAAATATATAAAGCAAAAACAAACAACAATAACAATAATACACAATATTTACGTGGAAACCCTCCTGTGCATAGATAAAACCACAAGGCAATAGCACCTTTAAAATTTATTATTACTCAACAAATATTATTATAATGCTTTTCCACTACAAAATAGAAGGGGTCATTTCTCTTTTATAGAATACATAGGAAAATTGCATAAATTACATTGTAAGATTTCAGAAAACACACGAAGAACTTTGTTGAAGATCATAGGAGATCTAGATATTTACTTCACCTCCTAACATTTCGAGCTATAATGTTTTTCCACCACAAAATGCAAGGGGCCATTTCTCTTTCATAGAATACATAAAAAGATTCCAAAAAATATATAAGAAGGTTGTACATAGGAAGGTTCCAAAAATTTCCACCTTAATGTAAAAAATGTTATATCGTAAAAGAGAATATCATAAATCTAGATATTTACTTCACCTCCTAACATTTCAAACCATCTTTATAATGTATTTAATTGTTTCAAAAAAATTTGAAACTTAACTTACAAAGTAGAAAAGGGATGACAAGCATTCTCATACTAATGTAATCGTTTTCACGTTTCATTTTTAAACACCATTATTTGGGAATCTCAACATATAAGTCAAGCATCCTCATCCATGAGTATTGAATGTTGGCGTAGAACACAACCTCAAAATTTGGTGGAGTAATTGTTTCATATTATAGAAAGTTAAAACATTTCATTGTTTCATTGTTTTTTAAGAGAAACGATTGAAAATCACAGTGTTTTCTATTAGCATAGAAGATTTATAAAAGTTTGAATGTACATCGAGTTAGAATAAATTTCATAATTTGGATGTATGATGTATATAAAATGTATTTTATCTTGAGATCCAAATTTAAACATGAACCTATTTTTGGAAGAGGAATAATTCATAATGCCAATTTTTCCTCAATACAATGGAAAGGCATGGAAATGGACACCGTTCAGAGGCTTCAGATATTATATTATATTCTGGCTGGGGAAAATACACGCTTTCAACAATCACTAAACTCAGATGTTAAAGAGAAAGAAGTTTGATAAAAATGCAGATGTGTCTCTTGAGGAGTGAAGAAATGAAGAAATTTTTAGGAAGCGAAAGCATAAAAAGAACAAGATTTTAATAGCAAAGAAAACAAGACATAGAAATCACACAATGTTTACGTGGAAAAACCCTTTTAAGGGAAAAACCACAGGGCAATGATAATCGGTATTCTTATTGATGAATGAAGAATTACAATAGCCAAACACAGACTTACAACCATCCTCTCACTCTCTTCCCATACACTATGCTACACTACATTGCTACACACCCACACCTCTACGGGTATGCTAGATATATAATATCTATTAGACAATTAGACAAACTGATTACAACCTGATCCATTGGTTACACAAACTGTTCAATGTAGTGTGCATCCATGCACATTCTATTTTTAGCTAATGATGTGTGCATGCATCCACATGGCAAATTAGTTGGTAGTTTCAACAATATCCACCTTGAAAACAATTTACCTGATATATCATGCCCGAATTAATTCATCACCTTTTTTGCAAGCCAAGATAATCCAAACACCATCGTAGATTCTCTAACAAAAATGGTTTTGTGAACATGTCTGTAGAATTCAATTTTGTATGAACCTTTTCCAGAGCCACTCCCCCTTCATCAACAACTTGTCTTACAAAATGGTATTTAATAGAAATATGCTTCGTCTTACTATGATAAGCTGGATTTCTAGCCAAATTAATAACACTTTGACTATTGCAGAATACTTTCACCTTGTCCTGCATCCTTCCAAACTCACCCAACAAACCTTTTAACCCAATTGCCTCGTTGCATGCATGAGAGGAAACCATATATTCTTCTTCAGTAGTGGATAAAGAAACTATGTTTTGAAGCTTTGACATCCAACTAACAGGTCCTCCTGCAAGAATAAAGACATATCCTAAAGTGGATCTCCTTTTTTCCAAGTCATCTACAAAATCCGAATCAACATAACCACATACTGAATCACTAGAACCATCATAGGTGACAAAATAATTACTTGTGCCTCTAAGATACTGAAGCACCCATTTCAATGCTGCACAATTCTCTTTTCCTGGATTTTCCATGTATCTACTGACAACATTAACTGCATGTGAAATATTTGGTCTAGTACTCACCATCCCATACATCAAACTTCCTACTGCATTAGCATATGGTACACGAGACATATAATCCTTTTATTTTTCATTACTAGTACATAAACTTGAAGAAATCTTGAAATGGGAAGCCAAAGGGATTTTTATGGGTTTCACATTATTCATACCGAATCTCATAGGTATTTTCTCCACATAATTTTGTTGTGATTACCACGACTTACCATCTTTCCTGTCTTTGTGTATCTCCATGCCCAATATTTGTTTTGCTACTCCTAGATTCTTCATATCAAACATCCTGGCCAACTAATAGTATGCTCCTTAAAAATGAAGATATTTGACGTCAATTTACTCATTATTAAACTTTTTTTTATATGAAAAATGAAATATGTTGAAACAATCCAAAGATACTCTACTAAAGTATGACTAGAGTTTTAAAGACAACATACAATACCTTTTTGAAGAGGACAAGGAAAGGTTCTGCAATATAAATTTTCCATAATTTGCAGCTGTGTATTATTGCAGACATTGATTTTTTATTTTACTGAATCATTATGTGATCTAAAAATAATATGCAGACATGTTTTTAAAAAAATAACTAAAATTACTAAAAAAACAATTAAATTGAATACAAATTGTATCAAATGAAAGTAGATTCAATTATGAAAATGTTAGTACTAGTTTCGAAACCAGACTCACAATATTTGAAGGAGCCCACTCCTTCCCAAGTTGGAGAAAGTTGAAGTGAACAAATAGTATTCTGAAAAGTGGAAGAATTACAGGTTTTCGACCATTTAAAAAACAATATCAAAAAACACATTCATAAAAACACATAGGAAGAGGGTCATCACCTCATGATACATCTTTGGATCAAATTTCTTAGGATCCTTCAACAATCTCTACTATCTAGATGGATAATAGTACCAAAAATGAAGATGGATTTTTTAGGGGAGGCCATATTACCTCTCCTATGAGAGAAAGGTTATACTCAAACATGACGTCCATAGCTACTGCAATAAGGTTGTGTAATTACCTAAAAAAATCTTTAAGAATCACAATCCCTCAAGTCATACCTCGAACTCTTTAGCCAAGGTTTCAAAGATAATCGATGTAATATCAACAATGGATGTAGTGACTAATGTTATATTTTTCCAATTTATAAATTGAGTTGTTTCATCTTTGTTATTTCCAAATTCAATTAATATTTTTGAGTTTTTCATATATTTGTAATAGTATTTTTTGAATTTCTTTTCATTTTTAAATCATGTAAAGTATTGGCTAGTATATCATTTTCATTGGGGCATCATTTCATATTATATATTTGTAATATATTCCTTGTAATTGCTTTAGTGAGCCTAATGGTTAAGAATATGTGCTTCCTCCTAAGAGGTCACACATTCAAATCCAAAGGGGGGTAGGGTATGTATACCTCCTTAGACTTTACCATTCAAATCATTGGGCAGAGGGGGTCTCTTGTCCTACAAACAATGAAGTCTCATAGAGTGTGTATACCTCCATAGACTTTACCAATCAAATCATTGGTTGTGACCTTAAAATTAGATTGTTATTATTAAAATGTATGAAAAATATACCATTTGATGTTCTATAATTATTGGAAGGATTCTAATTTTTTTTTTTATAAAAATCATTCTAATAGTGTTTATGACTTTTTTAGCATGTAAATTAATGGAGAGTTTAATTTGCATTGTATGTTTCATAGTGCACTTAAAGATTAAAATTTTTTATAATGTATGCTTTTTACATTATACAATTTTTTATAAAAATAATAATAATAAGTATAAAAGATTTATAGAAATTGAATTATCATGATTAATTTTAATATGGTATATATATTTATTATTTTGTTAACAATCATCATCCTCTATCATTTTTTAAATTATATTATTTATATAGGATATCATGTTTAATGTTGTTAAAATTTTATATACATATATAAAAATGATTACATATCTTAATTAAGAATCATGTCTTTAAATGTTCAAATTCAATTTTACTATCTTTATCATTTTTTAAATTATATTATTTATATAGAATATCATGTTTAATGTTAAAATTTTATTACATATCTTCATTAAGAATCATGTCTTTAAATATTTAAATTCAATTTTATTATTTATTATAATGCTTATAATAAATAATGCTTATAATATTTGACAATATATTGGAGATGCAAAATCTTCAAAGTTGCATGTTATGTATATTTTTAATTAATGAAATAAAATTAGCGAAAAATGATTAAAAGTTAAATGTAGATATTAAATAGTTTAGAATAATGATTGTATATCAATATTCATGGTTAATTTTTTTTTTCCAAGGAATTTTTCTTCATTTGTGGATGACATTCATAGTAAGCTTGCTAGTGTAAATGAATGTGCTCCCATTTGAAAAAATAAATTCATAAAAACAACTTGAAACTTTATGAATGATTTTGTGTAATATAATGGGAATTAATCTTAAGTAGATTATCTTGTTTAAATGTGAGATTTTCCTCACAAATGTAAGATATTCTTATATTGGTTAGAAGTCATATATTGATCATATAGAAAATTTAGGTCATATCACCATAGACATGCCTCCTTTTCAAAATAAATGATTTGTGACATTGAACTAGAACATGGATGATAATAGTTTATTACATGGATGATAATAGTTTATTATGTGTTGTAGGGATAGGTTTCATGAATGATAATTTGAAATAGGGTTTGAAAATTTGTTTATGCATGACAAGACTTTGTAAAAATTTAATAATTATGTTGAAAGTAAGCTACTTAGAAACCCAACTCGGTTACAAAGTAAATTATTTTCAAAAAAAAAAAAGTAGAATAAATGGAATAAAACCTTAGAAAATGCTAGTTTCAACTTAGAAGGAGAAACTTTAAAGAAATATCCCTTTGTCACATGTTGAACTTTATAAGATATTTGTATCAAGTAATATTAGTAAATGTAATAAGAAAATGGTATCAAGTACTCCAAGAATTCCACCTCCCAAGAACTTGGCAAGCCCTAATTGATTGAAATCCACTATAAATAAAACAAGGTTGCATGGCAGCGTATACCTGCCGCTATGCAGGTATAATAAAATAATAGTTGTAACAGTTTTTGACATCGTTTTGTGGCGAGTATGACTCTACCAACTTTGGCTAAATATAGAGAATTTTGTAACATGTAAAATCTTTGGCGGGATATGCATCCAAAGTATCAGTAATGTTAAAACTGTGTTGTAGTTTGGAACAGAGGAGTAACCTTACTAATCTCATAACACTAGAGTATGCTTTGTCTGGTAGATTATGCCCCGAAAATGCCGAATACCTAGTTTATGTTCCTAAAAATTCTAATTATATTGATACTTTCTTACTGCTGTGAGAGCAGAAATATTATGATGAAAAAAAGGAAGAAAATTTCACCGCGATCATAATGGAACAAAAATTTATCATGATTTCGTGAAATCGTGATTTTAGCTGTTATTTATTAATAAAATTATTTCCTGTACCAAGGTGACATTAAAGGGAAATACACGAGGCCCAAAGGGGTTGGATTCAATGGTGGAAAGCGAGGAGTTTTTCACCGTTGGACAAGGTTCAATTCTCGTGAGGGCTTTACTTGGAGCCATGGGGACACCTTGAGGTAGTGGTCGAATGTGTGGTTGCACCCAGAGATACTATAATAAATGGTATCGTGACCCGTGCACACATAAGTGGATCAAAGCCCACCCCCATGTCCTTCAACTTTGACCCCGAATGGGGTGTTACGCGGTCAGCTGGGACACATGGAGGTGCAGCCAGGGCATGTGGAGGAGCCAACAGGGCACGCCATTAATAACGGCCACCCTCCCGGCTGCGAGCAGTTAAGTCGAGCCCCTACCTCCGTAAAACATTAAGTCCTGATGGAGCCACTCGCGCGTGGCTGGGGAACGGAAGGCCAGAGCATTCAGTTCATGGCATTAATGTATATTGTCGTCCCGGGCACTGTTCATTGTTACCACCAGGGAAGCAGACCTCCCACCCTGCTCTCGACTTTTCCCCAGCTAGCTCAGCATCACCGAGCCGGTAGTCTGACCCTCCTGTTTATCATGCCACGAATTCGGGGTTGGCCTCGCCGAGGCACCGGCTGGCGTGCACCAGAGACCCACAGAAAGCGCCACCAGAGGTTTGTTCAGGCCTTCCAAGCAGCCAAGAAAAACCACAGAGGAGGCGCCACCTTTGCACCCTCATCGCCTCGAACTTTTATGGAGGAGGACCTGTCCATGATACCTGTCGTCCCTACGACGCGCTCTGTGACCCCGACAACTGCTTCCATTCTAGATAATCTTCCACAGCCTGACACCACTCCTAGTGAATTCTATGCGGCCTGCGTGGTGGAGGAGGAGCCACCAGACCTCAGCGCAACGGAGCACGAGCATGGACCGACACCGGAATGCACGACAAGGGAACCGGAGCTGAACAATGAGGGAGAGAACCCAGAACGAAATCCGCCACCCCCGCCGTCGATGCTGCATCACGACCACCTCCAACTGATCTTCGACCTATGCAACTTGGTGGATGATCAGGCCTTCAGAACGGTGAGCATCAGCCAGCGTCTGGACATGCTATTTGCTGCATACTCTGAAGCTTCACCACGACGTCAGTGTCCTACCTGCGCGCAACCCTTCACTCTTCTCGGCAATGGCGGCACTCCGACGGACTAGGTTCTGGTTTCTTTTGATTTCTCATGTTTTTTCTGTTGCTATGTATTAGAGCTATGGCTCCCCCAGCTAGTTACATTTCAGAATTTCTAGCGTGGTTGCAATCAGTGAACAAAACCCCTGGTTTCCCTCGGGCAGGGTGGCGTAACTCTACGTCTAATTTTGCTATTACAGTAGACAGGCCAGCTGTCCTGGTTTCCTCTATTGGCAGGACAGCTGGACCATGCTTGCCAGTTGTATGTCTATTTTGTTAGCTTAATACAAAGGTTCCACTTTTACTTAAAAAAAAAGAAGGGAAATACACGAGGTGGAAATTCCCTGCCTACAACATAGAGTTTCTTTGTGACAGGTTTTAGTTCCAAAGTCCTTGAAACATATTGAATTTGGTATCCTTGAGGAGAAATTGTGGCTACCACAGACCGACTTTCTTTGCAAGCAATGTAGCTCATAGCTATAACATGTATTTTTCTGTTCTTTTAGCTAAAACCAAAAAAGAGACAAGGGCTCTACTGCAAGAGCAAAGCCTAGTGTTGGTGCAAACGCTGGGGAAAAAACAGAAGGATCAGAAGGATCCGTCTAGTAGAGAAGATGATGTCTCCACCAAGCAGTCATAAGAGATGCCAGAAATAGTATTTTTCTCTATAGCTGGGATGAGAAGGGTTCAAACTAGAAAATATGGGCTTGGTTGTACCGTTGATCCACTAGAAACTATAGGAGCTGAGTGACAGCTTGTTCCAACATCCAACCTAATTGCAACCATCCTCAACATCATCTCCCAAGGTAGCAATAGCAATAAAATTGCACAAGCCAAGTGAGAGCTTATTCTAACATCCAACCTAGTTGCAACCATCCTCAACATCATCTCCCAAGGTAGCAATAGCAATAACACTGCACACTTGGCATATTTAATAGATACATAACATTTTTAATATTATTTTTTACTATAATTTTAAATTTTAAAACAATATTACCTAGTCAATTTGCCTCCCTTATGGACTGTTTTTTTATCCATGACCATAGTTATTGCAAAATGTTTCCAAATAGTGGTGATGTAGAGCTCTTGGCCTGTCCATAAATTTAGAAAATTAAGGACCAAGGACACACACTCACAATTGTGCTTTCAAAATCCAGACAAGAAAGAAAAAATGTTACTAAAGAGTGGTGATGTGGAGCTCTCATCCTCTCTACAAATTTAGAAAATCAAGGACGAAGGACATGCACTCATAGTTGTGCTTCCAAAACCTAGATGCAGACAAGAAAGAAAAAATGTTTCTAAAGAGTGGTGATGCAGAGCTCTCGGCCTCTCTACAAATTTAGAAAATCAAGGACGAAGGACATGCACTCAAACTTGTGCTTTCAAAACCTAAATGCAGAGACAACGAATTTTCAAAACCTAGATGCAGAGACTTTCAAAACCCAGGCTGTAGTTTTTGCCAATTAATTTGATCTTCTTTGAATGTACGTCTATGGCACGATGAAAATAAACCATTTTCCTCATGCGGTTTCTTCTTCTTTCTACCACCATATTTGTTGTGTCTATGCATATCCATCGATGAAAACAATCCATAAAAAACTCAAAACAATATATTGCAATTTCAATCAAGAAAAAAGAACATACCTGAAAGGTAGCCACCATGTACATATCCATTGAATTTCTCACTCGTATGTTCTCCCGTGAAGTAAACAGGACCGACCAGTGCCTGCACTCAAACAACGTTTTATGCATTTCAATTTCAGTTTCAAATTGTTATAGATCTTTGGAAGAATAATTATACAAAAACCTAGTCGTTCTCAGTATATAAAAGTATTAAAATATATGCCATATGTTTCTTCTTTACCCTTATGTCTTGGAAATGCTTCTTGTCCACCAAAATTGGATAATTACTATAGCTTCCTCTCTGAAACCGGAATCAGTAATCCGTAATAATTGCAATATATATATATGTAAACTACCAAAATGAGGATTATGGAAATCATACCTGCCATCTCAAAGTCATGCAAAATATAATCTATTGCCAATTCCAAAGGCGTTGATGGAACGCTGAAGCAATATATAAACAACATAAACATAAAACTGCATTAGAGGCTGCGAATTTATTAGAAATATATTAATTCTTCAATCGGGCTCTAAATACTTACAATTCGTCAGATTTCAATTCTACCAATGACGAAAAGGAACTACCCACTGTCCTCCCATCAAATGCGGTCGAAGCAGCTTCAGTGGCCAATGC
The DNA here is from genome assembly GCA_009831015.1 of Picea engelmannii. Lineage (NCBI taxonomy): Eukaryota > Viridiplantae > Streptophyta > Pinopsida > Pinales > Pinaceae > Picea > Picea engelmannii. The sequence goes on along the minus strand of ML810743.1, from coordinate 174,327 downwards.
ACAATTAACAGAATCTACTGCCAAATGATATGAAGCTGCTGCAACAGATCCAGAGACTCGAGCACCGTTGTCATACATGCGTAGCCCTTAAATCAAATTAAATGATTGTTTATACGACTGGTGAATCATGATCAGAGTGAGACATAGAGGGAAAAGAATGAAGCACAACAGATGCAGAGAAGGAAGTAGTTACTACTTTGCTAATAGGCACTTTAAATGGTGAGAGTGCATTTGTATTTGAGGTTGAGCAAGAAATTGCATGTTATATCCATGTCCAACATGGAGGCTGCCACATTGTCACTCAACAAACGTGCATGGCATTGCCACTCAAACAACGACCACAACAACCACGTCGTCAGGGAAATTGAAAATCAATATAAACTCATAGTATAATATCACATTGAAAATAAAACATTTATTGTTTACAAGTAATACTAGCATTACTCTTCCAACATTATTCAATTTGAGAAAAATTACCAGGAAAACCTATGCTTTAAATTAAGATTAAGGTGCAATATTTGGATTGCTCTGCAATTACATGGTCATTTGAACCACCAATCAAACATAAAAAAAAAATGCTTTAAACTAATTAAAATAAATTAAGTTTATAATGATATACTTTTGATAAAGTTCAATTTTTTTTAGTCAAACCTCAACTAATAATTGATCAACGACTTAACCACCGCTATATACCATGCATGAACGGTAGGTATAATAAGTTGATTGAAAATTTAGCATGAACCAATTCTAGCAATACATTAATTGATATTTAAACTAGAATAACATCCATTTCAGAGAAACATGCTCTATAAAATGATATTAAATAAAGATCACACTTGCATCTTTCCTATAATTATAGGATTAAAGAAAAAATGTTTTTTGATTTTCATATGTGATGATTAGTTTTTTTTAATAAAAAATTTATTTAGGCTTATGAATTTGTATTAAAAAAACATTTTTTTAGCTTTCTCAAATAATGTGTATTAAAAATTTATAGTAATGTGTATTAAAATAACATTTTTTTTTAGCTTTCTCAAATAATTCTATCATATTAATTTAATATGTGAGATAAAAAAAAGGTTAATGATTTTGTTAATATAATAATTTCTTAACATTATTAATGAGAAAATATGTCACTTTTTTAATTATTTCTATCATATTAATTTAATATGTGAGATAAAAAAAGGTTAATGATTTTGTTAATATAATAATTTCTTAACATTATTAATGAGAAAATATGTCACTTTTTTAATTATTGGTATTTATGTTATTTTATAAAGTTTATTAAAAATAGTTATTAATAATGTTTGTGATTTCTATTAAAAATATATTTCCCAATTTTTTAATTATTTGTATTTATTTTAAAGTTTATTAAAAATAATTATTAATAGTGTTTGTAATTTCTATTAAAAATAAATATGTATGTCACTTTTTTATTATTTGTATTTATGTTATTTTATAAAGTTTATTAAAAATAGTTATTAATAATGTTTGATTTCTATTAAAAATATATTTCTAATTTTTTAATTATTTGTAATTACTTGTTTATTAAAAATAATTATTAATAGTTTTTGTTATTTTTTTATGTTATCTTTAGGATCATTGCAGAGGAGTTATGCAATACTAAAACTAATCTTTTTTTTTTTTTGTTTTGTTGACTTTAGAAAAGTTTTTGACACGGTTCCTAGGAAAAACCTTTGGAATAGGTTGGAAGAGATAAAAGTTCCTCTCGAGTTGAGGGTTGCTGCAATAAGGATGTATGAGAATGTTATTGCTAAGTTTAAAAACACCGATGGCCAGTCAAAAGATATTAACTGCAATATCAGAGTCAAACAAGGTTGTCCCTTGTCCCCTACCCTTTTTGGCATATACATTGATAAGTTAGAAGAATGCTTGGAAAAAGTAGGTTGTGTCGGCCCTACTCTCAATGGTATAGTCATCAATCTTCTTCTTTATGCCGATGATATCATTCTTATGGAAAGGAGTCCCCATGATCTTGAAAACCAACTAAGAATCCTCAAGGATTTTTGCTCCAATATGGATATGACTGTTAATACTGATAAGACTAAGGTCATGATTATTAAATCCAATAAGATCCCTTATGATACCTTT
>ML810743.1:87191-118901 GCA_009831015.1 Picea engelmannii | reverse complement strand
TACTATGTTTTCTCTAATATTACCCCCCACCCACACCCACATATCACCCACATATGAGGGTGCGGGTGGGGGCGGGGGGGTAATATTAGAGAAAACATAGTAGTATCTTTTCTCTAATATTGTCCCTCACCCCCACCCTCATATGTGGGGGTGAGGGGAAATATTAGAGAAAATATACTACTATGTTTTCTCTAATATTACCCCCCACCCCCACCCCCACTCTCATATTATGAGGGTGGGGGTGCAAGGTAATATTAGAGAAAACATAATGGGTGCGGGTGGGGGTGTGGGGTAATATTAGAGAAAACATACTACTATGTTTTCTCTAATATTACCCCCCGCCCCCATCCGCACCTATTATGTTTTTTCTAATATTACTCCCCACCCCCGCCCTCATATAGGTGCGGGTGGGGGTGAGGGGCTATATTAGAGAAAGCATAGTAGTATGTTTTCTCTAATATTACCCTCTGCCCCCATCCCCACCCTCATATTAGTGCAGGGTAATATTAGAGAAAACATACTACTATGTTTTCTCTAATATTACCCGCCACCCCCACCCTCATATGAGGGTGGGGTGAGGATTAATATTAGAGAAAACATAATATGTTTTCTCTAATATTACGTGCCACCCCCACACTCACCCTCACCCTCATATAGGTGGGGCACAATATTAAAGAAAACATGATATATGAGGGTGAGGGTGAGACGTAATATTAGAGAAAAAATAAATATATCATTAATCCATAGTGCATTATAATATTTTAGAAAATATAGTACCCAAATTACAACCCAAGTTATTATTAATATAATTTATTTTTAAATTTCTCATTTTTTCCAATTTTTTTCCTATTTGTATGGCAGTTTGGATGGTATTTTGGATTGGAAAGAGACACTTTTATTTAAATATAGGACAATGAACTAACATATGCCCATGTTTTCAACAGGTGAAATTTCAAAGATCCTTTATTGCATCCATTTAAAAACCTAAAAATTAGAACAATGAAAATGCCTATGTTGGGTTTTTCATCCATCCATTGCATCCTTTATTTTATTTTTTCCCTTCAGTTTCTTTGGATTTAGAAAAATATAAAATTAAAGCCTATGTTGGGTTTTTCACGATTTTTTTCCAAATTTAGAAAAATATAAAATTAAAACCTATGCTGGGTTGAGGCGAGTTTTTCCACCAAAATTCCAAAGAAAAATCACATATCCAAGAGTATAAAATTATTAGGTGCACCGTGCACATCTCTAATTCTCGGCCTTATGTTGAAAGTTGTGAAAGATTTAAAATATATCAAGGGTGAAGTTCTTGTAGAGGTTTTTCCAGTTGAACACAAACACTAAATATGGGTGAAAATATAAATTTACAATTACCAACACTATTTTATCCATTGTTTCAAGCATAGTGGTTTCAACAAAAGAGAATAAGTTCTCTGGAACTTTAGGAGGTAATCCTAGTCAATGTTGGCAACTTGCAAGTGAGTGTAGTTGTTAATGTTTTAAGTTTTAACTAGTGTTGTATATAAGTATTTATCATAATAATGGAAATTGGGATGGCATGTAAATTATGGGAAGTTAGGGTGGAATCCATAATCCATCCTTTCTCCAAACTTTGATGGAATATATATATAATTTTGATGTAATATACACTTTTAAAATGGAAATTGGGATGGCATGTAAATTATAGGGGGTTAGGGCGGAATCGATAATCCATCCTCTCTCCAAACTTTGATGATATATAAATATTGTAATTTTTATTTACATACAAATTTTCATAAATATTCATGCAAATCTAATTGAAATAAGTTAAAATTATGATTTTTATTTATATAAAAATTCTCATTAATATTCTTGTGATTTTTATTTAGATAGAAATTATCATAAATATTCACTCAAATCTAACTGAAATAAGTTATAACCTGCTTATTATAATTTAATAGATAACATTTACATTCTCCTAAATCTACACTTTTTGCTATTTTGTTTGGAACTTATTTAAACGAGCATGAACATTCTCCTAAATCTATTCTTTTTCCTACCTTGTTTGGAACTTATTTAAATGAACATAAACATTCTCTTAAATCTATTATTTTTCCTACCTTGTTTGAAACTTATTTAAACGAGCATAATCATTCCCCTAAATTTATTCTTTTTACTACCTTATTTGGAACTTATTTAAAGGAACATAAACATGTTTTATACTTATATTAAATATAGTCTCAAATGCTCTATGTTTGTAATACCTTTGTTTTCCACCTAACTCCTACAATTTTTTCATTACTTTACCATGTAATACTCACACAAAATGCGTGCCCTTCTTTCAGAGAATGGGTTTCTTGATAATTTTCTCATTTCTTTAGCCAATAATAAGCATTCAATTGAACAATGATTGTTTACTACATTAATTAATTGTGAATCCTAAATGGATTTGGGATTTTTTTATTCAACATTGGTAATGAACCCACGTACTCAGAATTGATCATTAGCTTTGGTTTTTGGCATTATATTTTATTTTTTTATTATGGTTTTTTATTTTATAAAAGTTATTTATAAATAATATTTTTTAACTACCTATATCTATATAAGAATTTTTTTTAGTTTCAAAAAATAGGTTTTATTATGGTTTTTTTTTATTTTATAGAGTTTATTTATGGACAATATTTTAAGTTGTCTATGTTATGAGTTTTTTTTAGTTTCAAAAATTAGGTTTTTATTGTAATTATTTTGTGTATAGGTAAATTATTGAAATAAAAATGCCTCTAAAAAAGAAGGGTCAATCAACTATGGAGAAATTTTATGGATATTCTAAAATGTCAAAAACTTCTAATGTCGAAGATATTTCGTATATACCCGATTTGAATGATGAATCTAATGAGGATATGGATGAAGAGCTTATCGATGATTTAGAAATTATTGGCCATGAAAAAGAAGGACAAGAAGGTGGATCTAGTAGTCCGAGGAGAAGAAATACCTCCTCAAAACATGAATTTCGATAAGAGTGGAAGATAAAACATCCTTGGGTGTATAGTATCAATGTTGAATATGGAAAGACTCATATGAAGTGAAAAATTTGTGAGAAATACAAGGCTCAAGGCTCATGGGGTACTGGAAATGGATGTAATACCATTCAATATGATGTTGTGATAACTCATTCAAAATCTTCTAATCATCAAACATCAATTCAAAAAAAAATTGTATGAAACTAAAAAGTTGGCAAAGGCCATTCCACAACACATAGTGACTATAAATGAGAGCAATAAGGAAAGGGTGATAACCACCATGAAGTTAGCATATTTTATTGCACAAAAATATATTGCAATTGCTACTTATGAATATCTATGTCATCTTCAAATGCATCTATAAACACCTAATATGCATTTTCGAGTGGAGTATTCTTCCTACATAAATAGAAAAGATGCCATTGAATTTATTCACTCTATATCAGATTACCTTGAAGAGTTGCAAGTTAAAAAATGTTAGAAAGTCCATTTTTCTCGATAATGTTAGATGGAAGTGTAGACAATGGTTTGGAGAAACACCTTGTTGTGCATTCTACATATCTAGACTTAAAAGGATTGAGACCTCCAATTTCATAGTTTATGAAAATGATTAGTGTTCCTGACGAAAAATGAAAGACTATATATGATACCATCGCTAATCTAAAGGAAACAAGACAATTGAAAAATGAAAATCTAATAGCAGTTTCAACTGATGGTGCTTCATCTATGGTTGGATGTTAAAATGGATTTGTCACATTGCTAAAGAATGATCTACCAAATCTTATTGGTACTCATTGTATTGCACACCGTTAAACACTTACAACATCAGATGCTTCAAAGAAGATACTAGAATTTTTGTATGTTAATAAAATAGAAAATAAAATATACTCATAGGTTGGAAATTCAATAAAGAGAAATAATGAACTCATTGCTTTACTAGAGATAATGGAAATATCATCCTTGCAAGTTCTTCAAATCCATGGGATTATATGGCTATCTAGGGGTCAAGTGGTTGAAAGACTTGTTACATTGATGCCTGCTATTTTGAGCTTCTGGAAGAAAGAAAGAAAGAAAGAATTCATGGTATCATATAAGTCAAGGATTTTCTCAGTTCAATTTTGTTTGAGTATGTTTGCTGATGTTTTGATGGAGTTGAATAGTGTAAACAAAAAATTCCAAAAAGATAAAGTGGATATCACATATCTTGTAATAACTATTGACCATACATTAAATACTCTTAAAATATATTTCAATAGGCTAGATTCTTTTGCAGAAGGTGCAATACATCTTACTAAATTCTTGGAAGACTCTAAAGATGGTTTCCTTGAAAATGTTGACAAAGAAGAGACTATCCATAGAAATGATTTGTTGTACATTCCAATCCATGATGAGCAAATGGGACAACCAATGGAATCTTGTGTTGATGGCTCTCTCGAGAGCTAAATACAACTTACAAGAAATAATATCCAAGCATTGGTTGAGAGCTTCAATTCAAGATTTCTAGATCTTCATCTCTTTAATGCAACAAGGTTGTTTAGTCCTTTCCATTATCCATCAGAGCTTTATGTGAGAGAAAATAATGCAAAGCATTGGCTTGAAATGATTTTTTCCCATTTGCAGCATAAAACATGTAATGAAGGTCAAAATGTATGATTCTTTGATATTACAACTTGTAAAAGAGAGTTGTATGAATTTGTTGATGTGGTTCATTTAAATGGAGAAAGACTCTTCATGAAATATGCATGGAAAGTGTTGTCTCAAAAAAAATATTGGCATTCCATATATCCAAATATGTTAAAAATATGACAAGCCATGCTTGTCATACCAACACACATCGTTGCATGTGAAAGAGGATTTTCCAAACAAAATCTGATCAAACATATAAGGAGAACAAGACTCTCAATTAACACACTTGATGCATTAATGCATATATAATTAATAGGTCCTCACATATCAGAGATAGAGTGGCAACGAGTTTATGAGGTTTGGCAAAATGCAAAGGAAAGAAGACTTTTTGACATGTGAGAATTATCAAATTATATGTTTTTTCTACTTTGTATAAATTGTATAAATACATGTAATTTTTGTTGTCTTCTATTAAAGATTTCAATTTCAACAATGTTTATGCATGTGATATATGAAGCTCTAACGTTCTTTGTATATTGTTGGAATGTGGAATACATGTATTATTAATTACGTGGATGATAAAGGATTTCCCCATGTGTTGTTGCTACAAGTTCATGGCATCTCTGTTGTGATTTTAGGTTCTTATTTCAAACTCTATTTTCTTCACATATTGACCAGCATTTTTCTCTTGGCATATTGACATATTATTGCAAGTTCATGGCATTCTTGTTGTAATTTTGAATACTTTTTTCAAATTTATGAAATATGACTAAGTTTAGTGAATTTCAATAGAAATATGGTTTTAAATATATCCATAGATATGTTGGGTGCTCCTCTAGTCATTGTTGCCAATAATGTGCCCTCATTGCTCGTTGTTTAAGGTGCTTACAATAGTTTTAAATGATGCAACTACAACACAATACATTTGTCCTTTTTTGTTAATTTTAAATTGCCTAAAATAGGTCTGTAACAATTGTATTGAGTTGATGTTCATCTTCAAGTGTTTTTTCTGAAAAACCATGTCTTTGTTTCTATTTGCATGCATGATCTAGCTGATTAGCTAATGTGCTTCTATGTTTGACATATTATTGCAAGTTCATGACATCTTTGTTGTAATTTTGAATATTTTTTTCCAAATTCTGAAATATGGCTAATTTTAACTAATTTCAATAGAAATATGGCTTTAAATATATCCATATATATATGTTGGGAACTCCTCTAGGAACTACTGCCAATAACACACCCTCATTGTTGGTTGTTTAAGGTGCTTACAATAGGTTTAAATGATGCAATTACAATAATACCCTTGTCATTTTTTTGTCATTGTTAAATTGTCTAAAACAAACATGTAACAATTATGTTGAATTCATCTTCAGGTGTTTTTATGCAAAACCATATCTTTGTTTTTGTTTGCATGCATGATCTAACTTATTAGCTGATTTGGTTCTATGTTTAGATTCTATTTTTCTTTAAAGTTAAAAATATTGTCCTAATAATGAGCACATGTTGAATGTATAAAACTTGTAAAGTTGAACATGTATGTGTATGGAAATTGTATTCACAATGTGAAAAAAAATATCTTTAATCTTAGTCATCAAAATTTTAGATTACACATGAATTAAACTAAGACTCTAAAATAATGTGAAAATATAGTTGTATTTTAACTATTATTTTATTGAAAATTTGTTTGTATGTTTGGATTCTAGTTTTTTTTAAAGTTATAAATATTATCCTAATAATGAGCACAGCAGGTTGAATGTATAGAACTTGTAAAGTTGAACATGTATGTGTATGGAAATTGTATTCACAATGTGAAAAAGAATATCCTTAATTTTAGTCATCAAAATTTTAGATTACACATGAATTAAATTAAGACTAAAATAATGTGAGAATATGGTTTGTATTTTAACTATTACTAGGAATGTCTTAAATAGCTGATTTGTTTGTATGTTTGGATTCTATTATGCTTTAAAGTTATAAATATTATCATAATAATGAGAACAAAAATATTATCATAATAATGAGAACATGTTGAATGTATAGAACTTGTAAAGTTGAACATGTATGTGTATGGAATTTGTATTCACCATGTGAAAAAGAATATCCTTAATCTTAGTCATCAAAATTTTAGATTACACATGAATTAAACTAAGATTAAAATAATGTGAGAATATAGTTTGTATTCTAACTATTATTTTATTGGAAAGTCTTAAATAGTTGATTTGTTTGTATGTTTGGATTCTAGTTTGCTTTAAAGTTATAAACATTATCATAATAATGAGCATAGGTTGAATGTATAGAATTTGTAAAGTTGAACATGTATGTGTATGGAAATTGTATTCATCATGTAAAAAAGAATATCCTTAATCTTAGTCATCACAATTTTAGATTAATGATGAATTAAACTAAGATTAAAATAATGTGAAAATATAGTTTGTATTTTAATTATTACTTTATTGAAAAGTCTTAAATTATGTTTACAAAATGAGAGTTGTGAAGAGAAATGAATCTTTTTAGTCATCACAATTTTAGATTAATGATGAATTAAACTAAGATTAAAATAATGTGAGAATATAGTTTGTATTTTAATTATTATTTTATTGGAAAGTCTTAAATTATGTTCACAAAATGAGAGTTGTGAAGAGAAATGAATCATGGTGTTGTGTTATGATTAGAGTGGAATTTGTGATACTTTAGAGTAATTATTCTTAGTCCTACTTAATTGTATCTTTTAATCCTTTCAATATAGTTTTAAGTGTCGTGATTTGTTTTTTTGAATTTTTTTTATAGCTAGCTAAATCTAAGGCTGAAAGTGTCATTTAATAGTCATTATGAATTTTCAATTGACTTCCCATATTTTTCACTGAATGAATGGAAGTGAATGTGTTAGTGATTCTCTCTGGTTTTCATATTTTTCTTCAAATAAAGATACCAAAAAATGGATATGAGAATGTTACATTTATGGAAGTGAATGAGTTAGTTATTTTCAAATCATTGGAAAAAAATTTATCCCCAGAAAAAATAGTCATTTCCTATAACCTCTTAACTTATATGTAATGTAACCTTCAGTCAATAAGTTTTGTAAACTTTCAACTCTCACATTTGACTGATGATTGGCAAACGGTTTTTTAGTGTGCAGAGGAGGACATGATTTCAAATGCATGGGAACTTCCTATCTTTGCTTGCAAAGTTCCAATTTGTACTTGTGAACTTAATAATCAAATTCCGAAAGTTGTGTTAGGTTCAAAATACTGAAAAATGTAAAAGTAACCCTTTGTTAAAGTCAAAAGCTTCAGTTAGCTAAGATTAAAAAAATTTACTTTCAAGCTAACTTGGAAATGCCCAAATTAAATTCTGTCAGCTCATCTAATATCTATGTTATATAGGTTTTAGAGACACTAAATAAAACTTGTGTGATCCTAAACAACTCTATAGAAACCACACTTGATACTCGGCAAAAGTGTCCACTGATCTTGAAAAACAGTTCCCACATAGCCAATGGTGCATAAAATCTTGAATGAGCATAGAGAAAGTTGTATAAAACTTTTACATATCAAGTTCAGTCAAATCCCATAGAAGCAAAAGAAAAATGTACGACATATCCATATGTGGCGTATACGATACACGCAATGTGACACGTCAACAAGAGGGTTGGAATTTGATGTTCAAAATGTTCGTCATTGAATATTTTGACACTCAAATATAGTTAAAGTTTTGAATGAGTGGTCCTTAATGACACTGGATTTATTATTGAAAACGTTTTTTTAATGGAAAGATAATATTTTTTATTTATAAAGTGACACCATCTCGCTATAGTAGCTATCATATGTTTATCAAAAAATTAACCAAAGTTTGCTAGCCTCCCCAAAGGGAAACTAGGTCAGTTACCAAAAAAATTAGGATTATCATACTAATGTTAATGTTTATAATAAATGTCTAACAATCTTAAACAAAATTTCCAAAGCTATAGTTGAAACTGAGAAAATATAACAAACCGAGACCAAAAATTCTCATAACTAATAAAAGGTTTTCACTCATCAAATCATGAACCTGGGGAGCCCCATTGGGTTGAGCACCAACAAATTGCGATGATATCGGTGGGGGATTAGAACTTGATGGAGCTTCCTTACCTTTGACAACCTGGAAAACCCCTCCATGCTTCTTCACGAGCCCCAAAACCATAGTGACCAACAGACTAGACTAGCATCCCAGAGCTTCCAATCACTGTTGAATATTTAGGTTGCAGATTTCATGGGGAAGGCCTTGATTGGGAGATTTCATAGAAGGAGTTTTAGTATGCAAAGCTTGAATGATTGGTCATATAAGTGGCAATATCCTATCTTGGGGTATGGGCTTATTTTTCATATTTTATCTTAAGGTTGTTTAGGGTTCATTTTTTGTAGTGAGGAGGATGTGTCTAGGATCCTAAAGTGGCATTGGTTCTAAGATTATTTGTATTTTTCATTAAGGCCTTGGTATGTCTAATTTGATCCCATAACTAAGGTTTCAAGGAAAATTCTAATATGGGTCAAGTTGTTGCGTCTTCCTTTTGAATCTTAGTTGGAGAAATCTATTAGGGTTATCTAGACTCACTTGGTACTAGGTAGAGTTTTGGATTTGGATTTATCCTTTTAGTCCAATCCATATTGGATTGTATCCCATGTTCTAGTGGAGATTGATTTGGCTGAGGGTCTAGCAGATACGTTGGAGATTTTTTTTGAGGATAAATGTCATAATCAAACTCTAGATTATTGCAAAATCCATTTTCATTGTGCACAATGTCATTTGTGCGTCTATGTGGTAGATGAATTCCCACACCCATTCTTGAGAAAAAATTGACATAAAAAAGAGGTGCAAGTCTTGGTTAATGAAGAAAATGATGTGATTAGGGAAGGGGTAGAGATTGTATTTTTTTTATGGCCTATCTCCAAATCTAGAGTTTGTTAAAGGGTTGGAGATTGATTCTTTAGATATAACTCCTAACAAGAAGATCAAAGAAGTAGGTGTTGATTCTAGTTGTATTTAGTGGAAAGAGAGCAAGGGGATTGCTTGTGTAGCTAGTGTAGGACCTTAGAAGAATATTTCATTGCCTCTTTTTGGTAAGTGTTCTTCCAAGCCTTTGGTCGTTTTGGAGAAAAAAATTTCTCATGCTTTTGTTACAAAGTTAAGATGAACATTTGAAAGGTCTTCACTTTCTGAGATGAGGGATGGTATGAAAGAGGATTTTCCTATTTCCTCAAACCTTAAGCCTCGGTGCCCTAATTGGATCCATTATGTTAATCCTATGGGGGAGGAAAACTCAGACTCATCCTCAATTATAGGAAGTCCCTATAGTAGACACATCATTGGTTCAAGTCCTTTGACTTCTAATACTGGGGATGGGATTGTTTCTTCGAAATTGGGAAGATATTTTTTAAAGTACAAGAAAGGAGCTCCTATAAAGGGAGAATCTTATACCACTAGGGTTTTGGGTAAAGACCTTGTTCTATAGGTTGGCTTAGGATCTATATGAAGAAATTCATTTATAAGGCAGCACAAGATAAAAACTTGAAAGAGATTAAACAAGGGAAACAAAAATCCCTAGAGGGGGCCCGTAGAGTAGGACAACCCCTCCATAGAGTTACCACTAAAATACTTTATCTCGCCCATTTAGTGGAAATCCATAGACCAAATGTTCTTTTGGTCCAAGAAACTATGGGTGAAGGATGCAAAATTGTTTGCGAGTTAGCTTGTTTGTTAAAAGATTGGGAATTTTTGTCTTTGATTCTATTAGAAATTATGGAGGTGTTTTAATAAGGTAAAAAAGCTCTGTGTCTCTTCTAACATATATTTTCATTGACTCGGGTATGTATATCAAGTTCATCTTCAAGGAATTGGGATAGACTATCTAAGTTATAAATTGTTATGGTCCTTCCAAGGACTAGTAGGTTTTCCATGATTCTTTCTTTGATCTTCATCTTGTAAAAGGAGAGAAGGTTGTAATAGGAGGTGATTTCAATTTCACAACTTCATGATCTAAGGTTTGGGGTTTGAATGAATGGTTGGATAGGGATGTTGCATACTTCAAGCATAAATGAGAAGAATATGGTTTTGTGGATGTGGAACCTTTGAAACTAATCCCAACATGATGAAATAATAGACGAGGAACTAAAGGAGTATCTTAGAGGCTTGATATATTCTTTTTTTTTTTTTGGCAAAGGTAAAGGAGATCGAAACTTGGGTGGAACCTATTTGTTCTTCATATCATAGTGATATTTTTTTGTAATTGGAAATATAAAATGATAATTTTTCGAGTCCTTTCAAATCCAATTCACTTTGGGGGAAGAAGATTACATGAATCTAGTTGTAAAATGAATGGACTAGCTATGATCCCAATTCAAGGGAGACAACTTGCTTTCAATTCATATTCACGTTAAAAAGGGTGAAAAAGACATCCATGGAATGGGTTCCAAATAAAAGACAAGAATTGGATAAGGAATTAAAGGTAGATAATAGATGTTTTTTTTAAGAAATGAAAATGGACTTCTCGATGAGGAGGATATTTTGAAATTCAAAGAGTTAGAGGGTAAAGGACAAATATTATTGGCATGGAGGGATGATGAAAAATCGTGCTATTTAGATTGAGAAAGGTGGCGAAAATATGAAAAATTTCCATAATTTTTCTAATAATAAAAAACGAACAAATACTTTTTGGGAAGTGAGGAACTATAAGGGTCAAATGGTTAACACCTTTTTAAAAATGGTTGAGCTAGGTTCTACTTATTTTCAAAATATTTTTAAGGAACTATTGAGGGAAAACATGGCATAAATCTTAAATATATCCTCATATTTTCCTAGGCTAGCAATATAATAAAATAACCAATTGTTGATGGAATAGGTTTCCAAGGTTGAATTGCAAACTATATTGGCTTCCTTCAAAAATGACAAGAGTTCAGGTCTAGATAGGTGGATGGTGGAGTTTTTTAGTGGTTTATATGATTTACTAGAGTATAACTTACTAAGAATGATATAGAAGGTAAAAATCACAGGAAAGGTCTCAAGCTCTCTCAATGCTACCTTTCTAACTTTAATTCCGAAAAAAGATAACCCCAATTCTTTTGAATATTTTAAACCTATCTCATTATGTGATTTATTGTATAAAATTGTTTTAGAAGTGTTCGCAATAAGGGTCAAGAAATCATTCTCAAATGTTATATCTCATGAACAATTTGGCTTCCTGGAGAATAGATAAATTTATGAGGCAATTGGACTACCATAGGAAGGCTTTCATTCTATCAAGACTAAAAATTTCCCTATCGCAGTTTTCAAACTTGATTTTTCAAAGGCTTATGATAGGACAAGTTGCTTGTACTTAAGAATCATGCTTCTTCACATAGGTTTTAGTTATCTAATGGTGTGCTAGATAATGGGTTATGTTTCTTCATTCCCCTTTTCTCTCTTGATTAATGGCCCTGCTTCAATTTTTTTAAACCTTCTCAAGGTCTACGCCGAGGTTATTCTTTGTCTCCACTACTTTTTCTTCTAGTCGCAAAGGTTCTTAATAGATCCATTAGGGAGGCTAAAAGAATTAGATATATTCCAGGGGTGAAGATAAGAACATTGTGCTCTCTAACACCTTTTATTTGTTGATGATGTCCTTTTGTTTATAAATGGTAGTTCCAGAGAGTCCAACAAGTTAAAGGAAATATTAGATTTGTATGTAAGGCAATGGGAATGGAGATTAATCTTCAAACGTCCATTTCCTTTAATTACTTATAATATGGGGATGAGCAAAGGATTCTTTTGAACTTTCCATTTAGAATTTTATATCCAAATGAGGGTTTTAAGTACTTGGGTTTCTTGTTAAAACCAAATGGCTATGGAAAAGGGACTATGGCTGGCTTTTGGAAAGAATTGAAGATTTCATTAATCATTGGAGTAGCAGATGGATCTCAATTGGTGGGTGTCTGGCATTGATAAAATTAGTTTTAGAGATAATTATTTTCTTTTGGAATTCTTTATCATTTATTCCCAAAGTTGTTTTAGGAGCAATAAGGAAGTTAAGTTTCAATTTTTTATGGTTTCGAAAATGTAAGGATGAGCACATTCCATCGATCATATGGAAGAAGATATAAATTCCTTGAGAATACAAGGGTAGGGATCTTATAATTGTACATGGTTTTGGTTTATCCTTTGGAAACATAGTTACTAACTTGACAAGAATTGTGACCTAAAAATGAAAACTCTAGTCACTATTACATTGGGCACATTTTCCAACAATTTATTGATGCATGTTCTTCGCCACAACATCTCAAGTATGATGAAGGATACAACCCATTTTTCGTTGCGTCACCTTTGTTGCAAATACGATGACCCCAGTTAGTCGCAAGACAGATGAACACTTACGTCGTACCATCGACCAATGTAGGTCCCAAATCTAGGTTGTTATCATCACTTGTCCATCGTAAGATCGACTAACCTACAAAGAACATGCCCCACAATCGACCAATGTCAACATACATTGTCATTGCCAATTCATTGTAAGATCGACAAATGGTCATCACCAGTCCATCATATCATCCGCTACAGTTCATCTCAAATCCATCATGTTTTCGTCACTAGTCCATTTGAAGATCGACTAAACTACGATAAACCATCGACCAAAGTCATGTGTCATACAATTTACGAATGTTCGTCATAATATCATCAAGATTCCGTTGAACTATTGACAATGTACGGACGAACCGACTGTGTTTTCGACAATTATAGGGTTAGGAGGAAAACTTTGCGCTATTCAAACCATCGTTGAACTAGGTCGTTGATGGTTTGACGAAGGGTTATTATTTAAAATAATAATGATTTGTATCATATATATATATATAAGTTCTCAAATGTAATGCATATTATAGTTTAAAGGCACGATAATATTATGTGTGTGATCATGGGGGCATTTGATGATTTCTCATAAGACACTTTAAGCATGAGTAATTGTTTCGGGAGAAAATGGAAACATCAAGTTTGAAGTGCAATCATTTCCACGTAGTATCAATGAAGTAACATTTGTTGCAACAGAATAATCATAGTAATATGCCAACAATTATACCATGTTTATATGCATGTTTATACAGTTATACAATCTATGAAACAATTATAAAACCTTCAAATAATAACTTGAGGAAAAACCTTTGTAATCATGAGACAACAATAAATATAATGACGAAGTCTAATCTGCCTCCACTCTAACTCATGTATTTTTGTTGATGTAATGAAACTCTAAAGGAGAATAGAACAATTCATATTGCAGGTGCATAACAAGTACGTATGATATACTTTGAGTATTCAAGAATTATGTGACAACAACAATTAATGCATTAGAAATTTCCAAACCATCCATTGTATACCATGCATCATGTTAAAGGATATTGTTATAAAGAACAATATACTTACCACCATACTTAGGGTAATGTTACATATTATTAACCATATTTTCTCATACATCACTCATCATACAATAAATTCATTGTTGTAGATTGAGTCAACCTTCACAACTAGCCAATAAGTGGAATGACACAAGGCCTAGGCATGTTTTTTGGAATGGTTGGGATATGATCATAACATAATCAATCAACCAATCCAAAATATATGCAAAGGATGCAGTTAAAAAATTTTCAAGTGGACACTCTGTTACCTCTAGTTATTCTGCAGTTTTAACAGTTGGGTAAACAATTAAGATAGAAAACAAGTGTAGGAAACGTCCCATATTATGATCAAGTTGTTGGGACAAATTTTGGGGCAGTTTTGTTGCTAGAGCAATTTCTAATTAAATGAATTTGCAACGACCTTGCAAGAGGGAGGACAAACTTGGATTTAGCTCTTGGAAACCATGTAAACTCAACCCTTTACACAGATTGGTTCAATAAAGGTAGCTAGGGCTACAAATACATACATGGTAACTACAACTGTGTGGTTTTATGTGAATAATAAATATTACATTGAGAAAATAAAGGTACAATCAAAAGAGAGTAAACAATGATTTAGTAGACAAAGGGAAAAACAAATAACTAGCTAATTTTCAATCTGACATTGGTAGTGCAATAACATTAACCAAAAGTAGGACAGGAAAATGCAATAGCAACATTGAAACTGAAGATCATAAAGACATACATAACATTAAATAAATAACCATTTAATCGTTCATTTCAAAAGTGTTCAAACTTCAAACTCCCATAAAAATTTATATGTGGAATATTAACACACCTCCTCCATCTCTTTCTATTGTGAATTCTTTGCATCAGACCTCTAGGCTATGTAAAGTAAATGTAGGCCAAAGAAATCATATAAAACTATGAAGAACAACCACTTATTAACATCTGAAACCCAATATTACAAGTTAGTTTAGATACCATGACTATCTATATACAAAGGAAAACTTAAACTCATAAACTCTTGATGTGTGCTAGTGGGGTGCATGTTGTTGGAAAAACTGAGGAAAGTTTGAGTGAAATGCATGATACAATGCCAAAAGTGAGTGGAGAGGGATTTGTAGAACATGAATACAAGGAAAAGAGTGAGTTAAAGGAGTATTTTGATGAGTGTGGAGACCTCTCTAAACAAACAAAAAACTAGTTAAGAGAGGGAAGCACACTACGTAGAAGAGATATTAACCCAAAAAACATAGACAATAAACACCAAAAATGAATAAAACCTTGAAGAAAAATGGCTTACCTTTATTCATCTTGACCAATGTCCTTTTAGAAGTTCACAATGGGTCCACAATTTCCTTATTCTATGCATGCATACATATCAATGCTAAAATAAATCTACACAATGTAACTAACTAATGCATATAACTTGAAGGTTGGAAGAAATGACAAAAAATGAAATGCATGCAACTTAAGAGCTAGAAGATGCATCTAATTTTATATCTAGCTAAATAATGTGGGATAAATTATTGTAGTGCATTATTCAAGAGGACGTGATGTTGGTGAGGTGCACCTTCTAGTCTATATGGTCTCCTATGTCATAGTAGGTCCTCTTGGTTTAGTTCAAAAGAATACTTGTTTAGGAATGAGAATATAAAAGAGAAGTTACTGTCCGGAATGTGAAAAAGTAATAAAGGTGATGCATGGTGAAGAGGAGAGATTGGATGTTGATGTTATGTAACCCTATCAAAATATTGTAGTTCTCAAGTGTTGAAGGTAACTCCGTTGACCAATAGGGCATAGTGAAGAGTTGAGATTAGATGTTGTTGGTGTTGAAACTTGGAAGCTCGATGTTGATGATATGTAACTATGTCAAAATGGTGGTTGATGTTATGTAACCCTATCAAAATATTGTAGTGCTAAAGTGTTGAAGGTAACTCTATTAACCAATAGGGTATGGTGAAGAGTTGATACTAGATGTTACTAGTGTTGAAACTTGGAAGCTTGATGTTGATGTTATGTAACTATGTCAAACTGGTGCAGTGGGTATGGTGTGTTTTTCGGAAGTTTTAGAGTTCATGCAAAAGGTATCATGCAAACACCATGATCAATGTTGTTTTGTATCTACTATTGAGGGTTTCTATGTGTGAGGTTGAGTTTCCTTCTGGAAGAAGTTGAGAAAGCTATGTGTTATTACTAGAAAATGAAGGGAAAATACTGGCATGAAGAGTTGTCTATTTAGTTGTGGGCCATTCAAGGATGAGTATATGTAATAGGACAAGAGAAATTAATTTTTAGAAACACCTAACATTGGGCAATATTGTGTTGGTGATATAGATGAAAAACACATTAGATGATCCACATAGTCTATGAAAATAAAGAACATTGTGGTAGTTATTATGTTTGTTCCTAGTAGGTAGATAGTTGTCCTGAACTATGGTGTTGAGACTTTATTTGATTTATGTCCAACATCCATGATAAGGGGAAGGAAAGCATTATTGTGACTATGCTCTTTCTTACCAGTATGAAGTGGTAGTAGGGGGGATTATTGGCACACCAATTTGAGAGATTCATATCAGGATTGTAGAGTTGTCGAGACATTGGTGAAGGATAACTTGAGTTTATGGTGACCTAAGAGACATGAAGTGGGTGATATCCCTAATGGAATACATGGTGTAGGTATGGGTAATAAATTGGGTCATAGAAAGTGAAATATACTAATAATTCCCAAATTTGTAGTACCACTAAGTTGGCCATATGAGTCACTACAAACAACATAAAACTAGTATAACTATGTGGTGAGGGCTAGGGTTGAGCTAGAAAAAATCATGTTGGGAAAATTGTAAGTAGAGACTGAATTATTTGGAATCTTGTAGAATCATTATGATGATTTGACCAATCATTCTATATGATATCCTTGTATGGAGTATGGATGTAGTGTAGCTAGAGGGGTAGTGGGGGGGCCGAAGGGCCCATAGTGATAATAGTGGAGATCATTCAATGTGAGGTGGACTAGGTCCACTATATTATTAAATAAGGCCCACTATGGTAATTAGATATATTAGTAAAAACATAATAAATGTAAGAGGACTTACTAGAAGGTTCTACTTATAGAAGGTTCTCTTACATTTATTATGTTTATACTAATATATCTAACTATCATAGTGGGCCTTATTTAATAATATAGTGGACCTAGTCCACCTCACATTGAATGGCCTCCACTATTATCACTATGGGCCCTCTGCCTTCCCCCCCCCCCACTACCCCTCTAGCTACACTACAATGGATATACTCAATTAGTGTCGCAATGTTGAAGTATGAAGGCATGCAACTATGGCCTACACCCAACATAGAGTGTGTACTTCATGGTAGAAACCTGTATGTAGAAATGATCTTCAATGATGTGTCATGTGTGTAAGAAACTTGATTATCCAACCCATATGATATAGATCAAAGTGATACACGAGATGATGGAAAGTGGATGAAGTGAGTGGTTGCCCATGGAAAGATAGTAATAACCTCTAAGAAAATCACACAATGTGTTATTGTTGTGGTTAAGTGTGCACCTTGTGGTGGATTTGTGATGGAATATTGAGTTGTGTCATCATCCATAAGTAGTGTGGCTCCTATGCATAAATATATATTTAGAGAATGGTCCAAAGATAAAGAATCTGGTGGTGCTTGGTTTTTTGAGGTTTGTAAAGGTGTTGTCAAGTGTGTTGGATGGATTCTTTTTGTGTAAGGTGAGAGTAGAGGAGTTTGGGTAGAAAGGGAATGAAGGAAAATGGGTAGTGGATAAATAGAGGAGTTTATATGGTGCATAATATAGGCTAAATAAGAGGGTAGAACATGAGCTAAGTTTAGGGTTTATGAATGGGTAGTAAGGAGATAAGGTATCTTAGTGATATGAATAGAAGGTACATGTATAGAGGGGGATTCCCATCAGTAAGTTAAGGAAAGAGTCTAAGGTGGAGCTTGATGAATTGGTGTGTTGGGTGGGATAACATATAAATAAACTCATTTATGCATGCTTGTTGGTTGAAAACAAACTTGATCAGAGAGAGGGACGTTGATAGAGGTTAGTTCATAGGTTATTTAAATAACTTATAGGCATTATGGAGGGCATTGTATAAGGATTGCATTGGCATTGGTACGATATTCCTAATAGAATATCAAAATAGTCTAATGGAGACATGCCATATTCAATGATATCTTTGAAGGGACTAGTGGGAAAAATTACTATGCAATGTTTGTTAACAACAAGTGAGGGTCATTTTGTTAGACCCAACTGAGATGATATAGGGAGGGATGGATTGTGGTTGGTAGTTGCAGTCATTGTTGTATCATGTTGTCATTGATGTCAAAGGATTTATGTCGAGTATTTTCATAGTAATATCATTGATGTATTGATTGTTGGATCATGTGGTCATGGATGTAATTGATGTCAAAGGATTTATGTAATTGATGTCAAGTGGTGTCATAGTGATATGTCGTTTGTTAGGAAGAATTTTTAGCATTGATGTCATTTCATGGATGATAGGAAGTACCAAATGGATGAACTCCAAAGTGGTCCCCTTATGGTGAAATCCCTCACGGGAATACGCTTTGTGAAGTCCAAATGGTTAAGTGGTTGAGTCATCCTAGATGTGTGGTTAAGGAACCCAAGTTTGATTGTGAAATAATGTAATGAAGATCAATGAATTTGTAAGTGATAATATTCTAGATGGATATTTCTCGTCATGCCATTTCCGGTGATATGTGGAATGTCACATAACTCCTCACAGTTAGAGAGTTATGGCCATGTGAAGTTGGAGAACCCTCATGTGTTGTATAGAATCCCCTAGAAGGTAAAAGAAGTCAAATTATTCTAGAATCTCCTAGAAGAATTTGACCAGTCAAAGTGTTTAGTCATGGGTTAAGTGGTTGCAACAAGACAAAGTGGTTAGAAGTGGGTTAAGCCCCAAAAGAAGGAAGTTCGGATAAGTTGGTTAGATTAAGGTAACCACTACAATAAGCTACTTGGAGAAGTATAAATGAGAGAGCAAGGGTTTTTTATGTGAGTGAATCTCTTGAGGATAATTGAATATCTATTTTGGTGAAAGATTCATTGCAGGTACTCATGGATGCATCAAAATTTTTGTAAGTATGAGGTTTGATGGTGAAAGTTTCGGAGGTTAAAAAAACCCTAGTTTTCTGAAGAAGTACACAAGATGCAGTGGGATAGGGCATGTACGTACGTGGGTTGAAGGATATTAGGGAACATACAGTTGGAAAGGACATGAAAATCTTGAGTAAGTGATGGTGTCAGGATCTTGAAGTCAGAAGCAAGTTCCAAATCAACATTCTACAGGTTCAAATACAGAGGTTCTTATATAGGTACATATTGTCTTTGATGTATATACTTTCTCATGGTATGGCGAATGCTTGAGGAATTCTTTGTATGGTTGTATTGATGTTTGAATATGGTAGTTGATTGGTTGAGTAGTTCATTTATGTTCTGATTGAGAGATATTCATGATCTGTGATGGTGTATGCATGAGGAGCATGCATAGGTTTTTGGATGGTGTAGATTTGTTTATGGTTGTTATGGTACAGGTTGAGCAGTGATAGGCCAATTGCAGTGACTAGTTATTGATGGATATGACAGAGGAAGAAAGGGTCTGAAGGGAAGAAGTTGTGAAGTTTTAGAAACCCTAGTTTCTAAAGGTGTACGCAGGCTGACAGAGGGAAGGACACGTACATACCCGTGATGAAGTATAGGTAGATCAAGTACATATGTAGACTGCAGTATAAACAGGTTGTGTACCTATTGACAAATTTTTTTCTGTCCACAAGCAGGGTCTTGTACTTGAGGATTGGATTTCTCACATCTCAGTTGGTGTTGAGATCTGCAAGATGAGTCTTGCATTGAGATTTGGTGCTCTTTTGGAGTTGTTTATCTTTTCAGTTGATGTTGATAAACCCAAAGGATTGCAGTCCGTAATACAAAAGAAACTTATACATATATCTTGTGTTCCTTGTTTTCTTTATGGTGATGGTTTATTGATGATGTTTGTTGCTGAGAAATGTTAGTTGTAAATGAAAGTAATGAATAATGATTAAATGGTGATTTCTAACCAAAGTGTTTTGTAAATAAGTGAAAAGATCCCTACATTGATTCATCCCCCCTCCAGTATGGTCTGTGTGTCCAACAATCATTCCATAAGGTTATGGGAAATGATTTTTTTTGTTTATTGTTTTTTTCAAGGATGATTGTGGATAATTGATTTTCAACCTAGAAGTTATGAGTAAAAAGAAGATCTAGAGATTTGGTAATACTGTCTTTCATCATAAAGAGTAATGAAGGATCTATAGTGGTAGGATTGAGGAGATGGATACATTTGAATTTCAGTTGAGCGGTAGGGGGTGGTGGGGCATCTCCATAGTCTAGGTTATTTGTTTAATGTACAATTCTTTGGATGTGGCCTGATTTTTTAATGCATAATAATATAAAACAAAATGTGATTACATTTTATGGAAGTAACACCATTGATTTGGGTGAGAGGAGGAAGGGCCGACAAAATTAGTGTTTGGAGGGAGGGTTGGTTGAGGTACAAAAGTAGTATTAGGGTTGTGAGGTTGAGGGTTATGGTTACAAGAGAGAGGAAAACAAGGGTGTCTATCAATATCACATTCAATTGCTAGGGAATAAATTGAGTCTTAGTTAAGGGTGTTTATCTTAAATAATGTGACTTCATAGAAAAACAAAACTCACAAATAAAATCAAATTTGAGAATAAGTGCCTCATGATTGGTTTTTGAATTTGTTGAATTTGAAGTTTTTGGAGACTTCAATATTGTGTTGGATGTTTTGGCTGGGAACTTGATGAAGCTATAATCACCTAGAAATAATATTGGATAAATATCTTGGAGGATAGAAACATTGTCATAATGATTCACATAAGGTGTTCCAAGTAGTAATGCACTTGCAACAGATTTGGAAGAAGCATCATCATTGAGTTTAATGTAAATTTAAAGGGTCGGTTTTTGTGGTTTCCACCAATCTTGAGTTACACCTTCTAAGTGGTTGTTGGAAAGGAGTAACAAATGGGCCTTTGTGATGTTTGGGGAAGTCTAAATGTATGTCCTATGGATGCAGATCCATGAATCCAACAACTCTTCATTCATTTTCCCACCATATTTTGGTAAGGTGATTCATGTGTCCAACTAAAAAATGGAATTATAAGGTTTTCTTCTTGAGTATTCATGGAGGGCACTAGCTATTTCTTATGCAAATCTATCTAAACATTATTCTACCTCATCTGAGGAGGAACTTTTTCTAGTCATCACGATAAAAGGAGATGCAAAAACCTTAGTGTAAGAGAAATCTAGGGTGCCATGAATTAGATTGATCCAAGGGGTAGAGGATGGGATGCTTGAATGCAATGTTGTGGGGGTGGGAGAGTTACCTCCACAAGATCCCAGGATGTTGGTATTGAAAGGTGAAGGTATTGACCTAAAAATAATGCCAAGGGAGATCTAGGTGGGAAGGTGATTCTCCAAAGAACCAAATCTAAAATATGCTCCCAAGAGATATTAGGGTGGAGGGAAGGACTTAGAGAACTCAACATTGTGGAATTATGGGTGGAGAACAAAGCCAAAGAACAAAATTTTTGAAGGAGAAGGTCTCAAATGAATTCTATAATATCAAAGGATGAGAGTGGGGACCGTTCTAAATTGAAAAACTAGTCGCAAGACGGAAGTGCACTACCTAGAAAAATATTAACCCATAAAATAGATAATAAATAACAAAAATGAAGAAAACCTTAGAGAAAAATGGATTAGAAGTTTATTCATTCTCGTGAATGGACTTTTATAAGTTCATAATGGGTCCAAACATTCCTTAGTCTATGCATGGATATAACTTAAAGGATGAAATAAATACTACACAATGTAACTAACTAATGCATGAAATAAATACTACACAATGTAACTAACTAATTACGCAAGAGAAGTAAATGATTTGTACCTTGTCGAAAATGTGTTTTGAATCTTGGAGGCGACTGCCCTTCAAACTTGCATTTGTCAAAGACAATAAAAGGTTAAATGACTGAATAAGAACTAAACATCTATGAGCTTGCATTTGACAAAGATAATTTAATGTTATATGGATGAATAATAATTAAACATGTACGACGCTCTAGAAATACTAAAGGGGAATACCTCATGAATGGGCTCCTCATGGATTTGAGAATAATTTATTCTCTACTAAACATGGCCAACCACGTGAAGGTGGAAGCTCGTTTGGCCCCTCCCCCCCCTTACACCACTCTTAATTCCCTATACCCAATCACGCATAAAAAGTAGAAAAACAATAATTAGAGGTAAATGAAAGAAAAAAGGTACATTCATACATAACATATAAGGTTCACGCACAATTAGCAAAACAAAAAGTTGTACAATCAATAATTTATATTAATAAAATTTGTCCTGAAAATATATACAGTCACTTCTTTTTCTATTTCTCCTTTTTGATAAAATTCATGAGTAAATAATCATCACATTCATCTTGATCTCGAACTTCAGCTATTGAACCATGTTCTGTTGCTAGAAGGAAATGGGTCATCTCAACCATTGTACTAATTCTAGTAGCAAGACCTGGACGTTGATGCACTACAGGGGCATCCACTACAATAAAAAAAAGTGTTAAAAGGACATGGTTAGTTATTATTCATAAAAGTGTTTCATAGTACAAATATCATTATTATGTTTTTTACCTAGAGGAGTAGTCGACACCATTGGTTGGATTGTCATCAGTTCCTCTCCTCTCTGAGCACCCTCATCTACCTGCTCTGTCATTGAAACAAGAAAAGTTACAAGTACACCATCTAAAGGAAATATTTATAATCATCATATTATACATTTTATTTTAAAGACACACATATCATGATGGGTCTGTGAAGCACTAGTATCATGGGTGGTTGTTGTCCACTACTGTCAAATGTATCGGTGTCGCTTGCATGCTTAAAATAAATAGACACATTAATTGATGGGTTAAATCATATTGAGTATTGGTCAATACTAAGAGGGGGGGTGAATCAGTTTTGCTTATTTTTCAATATTTTAATGATAATTAAATATTAAACTTATTAATCACAACAATTGATCAACAAGAATGTACTGAAAACATAAATTAATTATAACAATCACAAAAAGTACAAGTTACAATGTATAAGAGACACCAATCTCTCTTCTTTTGAGAACCAAATCAAAGAGACACCAATCCCCTGTTTAGCGCACCAACTCTAGGAAGCACCAACTCCCTGTTTAGAGAACCAACTCTAGGAAGCACCAACTCCCTTGTTTCGAGCATCAACCTGGAGAGGACTGCAATCCTCCCTTGCTCCTCCCTTCCACCCTCACTTCATTAGCATACTTAATTTCTTACTTGGACTCTGATTCTTTTTTGATCTTCTGAATTGGACCACAGAGACATTTTCTTTTCACCATTGCTTTCTATTTATATAATCTTCCAACAAGTATCTTATTGAACCATTGTGTATTTTTAACAATGAAACATTGCACCTCTTAATTTAAATAATGTTGATATTTTGTCATTATTTAAAAGTTTTGTCTTAAAAAAAAAAAGATTTCAATTTCCTTGTAAGTTTTTCAAGATTTATCCTTTCATGTGTCAAAAAGGTTTTATAGTAGCAATGGATCAAATGGGTGTTGTTTTGTTGTTGTTTTTAGTTAATCTTGAATAAACCCTGATCCTAAGGAATTTAACTAAATTCAAACTTTGAATCTTTATTTAATAAGGTTCTTCTTTTGTCATTTAACAAAGGTTTTTCAATGCATCCTTATTCTTCCATTGGCTCAGATTCAAGTTTTTTCATGCCTCTGGTGCATTTCCTATATTGAATATTTTCTAGGTGCTTAATTTGTGGCCCTTTTCCCCATGGGACTACAACGTTGTGACTAACATCTAAATGAATAATTCTCAAGGCTTGTTCTCTACACAATCCTGAAGGCCCATTTTTATTTCACCAGGTGAACACTCCATATGACCAAGTGTTATCTTGGTTTAGCCCCTTAACTGCTTAGAGATCCCATAAAAAATTGACCTTTGACCAAGAGCGAGTGAGCACAATGCTTATATTGGTGCTAAAAAAAATCGATGGACTGGACTTTATCATCGGTTGAGTGGATGATCCATAGGATTTTCTCTCTTGCAACATGCATACGAAATAACCTCAAACCAAAATGCGATAATACATAAAGCTAACACATGGATTATTAATTTAGACATAATACACTTTTTGTGTCCGCCTTCCTCATTTAACTATCATGCTATTTCAAACGCGAAATTGGATTAAGGTCATTGATTTTGGATTTCTCCAAGTCGATGGTGGGTTCTGTCAATGTAAGGTTCCAAGACCCTACCTCATTTCCATACGACCAAAACTTATAACCAAGTGCTAACCCAATTGGCACTTAAATTATAACTTTAATCTTGGTTGGATCAACGATTGTGTTTTAATCAACAGTTGACTTGAAAAATTGGTGTCACTTTTTGCGTTTTCGTTTGTGTTGACTCTAGTCAACAATCACAAAATACGATTTAACTGTGGATCATCCGATCTAATCGATGGTGTACATGAAAAAATATAAAGTGGATTTCAGTTGAGGCTTCGAGTATGGCCTTGTCAATTAACCTTCGTGCTAGTTTGAAACATGAAATGGATTAGGACTGTCGGATCTACTTGCTCTCTTTCTAATCAACGATCAACGTTGAATAGTCTTGTGGCTTGATCTAGTGATCTGGGGATCACGATAGGAATCCTATTGATATGATACCTTGCTTTCTCACATTTAAAACAATGATTTGAGCATCAATCCTTACAACAGAAGAGAAGAGAACAGTTGCAACCTTTATTTGTTTAAATCTCATATCAAGGTAGAGCTTCAAGCTCTCAAGTATTGTCTTTTTGAACCCTATATTAATTCAAATTGATTGGGTGATTACGAATTTCCACCAGTGATAAATGTTCCTTAGGTATTTTCATGATCTCTCTTATATCCCTTTTCATGTTGTCATGTTCTATCTACATTCCTTCTCCTGAAAACTGTAAACACCAATCATAATAGTTTGATTGTGCATGAGCTTGACAAGATTCAACACACCATATTCCACATTATTTTTTGATGGAAATCTACTTTAACCAATCCTTTTTGCATCAATTCCAAATCCATAAACATCATGTTCAATATTGAGCATATTGACCCATTTTGACATCAATGCCAACACCATGTCCAACATTCTCCCCCTTTGACAACAATGGAAAAAATGATGTTTCTTTGCTCCCCCTAAGGTTATACTCCCCCTTCCCATGTACTCCTTCTCTGATGAAACTTGTGCAATTCAATTAGATATGGAGATTACCCCCAATTTTTGACTAAGGTATTCAAAAGTACTTCTTGGTAAAGGTTTTGTGAATATATTTGCAATCTGTTATTCAGTATCCACATATTCCACTTTAACAATTTTTTGAGAAACGTGTTCCCTTAAGAAATGAAATTTAATTGGGATATTCTTGGTTTTTGAGTGCATGACACAGTTTTTAGATAGATTTGTAGCACTAGTATTTGTCAATGTTTCATCGAAACCTGCACAGGAGATCTAGCTAAAGCAAGTATGAACAAAGCTTATCAAGAAAGCAAGAGAGATTCAATATGGAAGAATGAGAAAATATATTCACACTACTCCAATGCGTTGATGATTGATACATAGATGATGATCAATATGGTACAATGAATGACTGGAATACACTCTTATATAGGGAAAACATTCCATAATTAAGAAAATCAATCAGCCAGTTAGCTTTCCTTAGGAATGCATGCATGCATAATAGTGATGGTAAAAATAGAAAGTCTAAAATAGAACTAGTCAATTAACTCCCACTGAACTAGTGTGTTGAAAATAGTAATTTCTCCAACACCCCTGAACATCACTATGGAGTAAAAATGAGTCCCGAAAACTAGGCCATATTAGGTACTCATGTACAATGCAACTAATGAACACTGAATAAAAATGAGGAAAGAGGGAAAACCACGTGGGAACAAAACCCCCCCTCAAAAAAGAAATGCATCAAAAGCAAAAGGCAACTGCTAGGAAACTATTTTCTTCACTCCAGAACAATCCCACAAATTCTGAAACTTCTGCTCACTGATAGTCTTCATGAAGATGTAGAAATATTTATGGATCTGATGAAGTCCTTTGGCAACCTATCTAGCCTTGTACCTCTTGATTCTATGGACCCATATGCACCTGAAAATATTCCTTTCTAGTGGAAGTGGAACTACATCCCAAGTCTCATTATCTAGGAGTGAGTCATACTCCTTTTTCACGGTTGTTGACATAATGGATTTCTCACAAACTTATTGTAGGTCTGCGGATCAATAGATTGAACTACATAGCAATGCATGGGAATCCTAGGTTCAAAAGCTGAAAGTACATGCAAGGGATACTCATGCTGAGATTGAGTCCTCCTCGAGTCTAATGGGTTCCTTGTAAGGATACCTGCTATCTAAAGTGTTAATTGTGCCTTCTTGGGCATTTGCTAAAGCATCAACATTGGCTTCTTATATGGTTGTACTACCTTCTTAATTACATGTACAGAATCTGAGTGATGGAATCATCTCTGATATTTGAAACTGATGGAAGCACAAGAGTATCTGCATGTTGCACTGGAGGTGTATGCAGAGTACTCTCCTTATGTGTAGGTACAAAAGAGGAGTCATTGTCAGCAAACTTGGTGAATTTATAAAACCTTGACTTGTGATCCACCTCACCAATTGTAATGATGGAATTGTCATGCATGTAAAGTACAGAAACTGAATCTGATGTAAACTCAACCTTTTTACCTTTCTAAGTGATCTGATAAACTGAGCGAAGATTCATAGAAATATTTGGAACATGTAAAACATTCTCAAAACTGCCATTTTGGAGTTCCACTCTTCCCTCTCCTGCTACTGCTATTGGAGTCTCATCCCCCATGAGAATAGGGGGTCTTGAGCATGGACTCAAAGAAGAGAAAACTTCCTCTTTCGTTTCCATATGATGTGATGCGCCATAATCTATAATCCATGAATCAGATGAGGAATTAATTTCAACAAGAGCATGATGATTACCTTTCTTATGAGCATGATCTTCTTCCTTCTCCTTATTGACTCCCTCTGGAATTTCTCCTTCTGCGTCTTCCTTTTGCTCGTCGAAACTCTGATTTCCTTATTATCTGGCTTTTCTAGCTTGCTCCAACCATCATAGCTCTGATACCATGTCAATGTTTCATCGAAACCTGCACAGGAGATCTAGCTAAAGAAAGTACAAACAAATCTTATCAAGAAAGGAAGAGACATTCAATATGGAAGAATGAGAAAATATATTCACACTACTCCAATGAGTTGATGATTAATACATAGATGATGATCAATATGATACAATGAATGAGTGGAATACACTCATATATAGGGAAGAACATTCCATAATTAAGAAAAACAATCTAGTAGTTAGCTCTCCTTAGGAATGCATGCATGCATAATAGTGATGGTAAAACTAGAAAGTCTAAAATAGAACTAGTCAGTTAACTCCCACTGAACTATTGTTTCGAAGATAGTAATTTATCCAACAATATTGCCACAGTTAATAATAATAGGATGATCATACTTTACTTGTAGGTATTCTAGGGTTTGTTTCATCCATATTACTTGAGTGCAACAACAATATATTCAGATTATATTGTAGATAGTGATATGGAGGATTTCTTTTTACTTAGCCATGACACAAGAAATTTTCCAAGGAAGAATGCTCCTGCACTAGTGCTTTTTCTGTCATCCACACTACCAACCCAATATGCATCAGTATATGCAGTTAAAGTGAATTATTCTCCTTTTGGATACCATAATCCAAAATCTAAGGTGCCTTTAAGATATTTGAAAATTCTTTTAGTTGCTTTCATGTGAGTCTATTTAGGAGCATATTGAAATCTGGCCACTAACCCTACAACTTGCATGATATATGGTCATGTTGTTGTTGCATATAATAGGCTATGAATCATTGATATATACATGGTTTGGTATACTTATAATGATTCATCATCTTTTCTTAATTTGCAACCTGTAACAATAGGAGTGCTCATTGGTTTACACTCTTCCATTTGAAATTTATTCAACATTTCTTTAATGTATTTATTCTGAGATATAAATATGCCTTTCTCTGATTGTGAAACTTGTAAACCCAAGAAGAATGTTAGTTCGACAATCATTGACATTTCAAACTCTTTTTTCATTTCTGTAGCAAACTATTTTCTTAGAGGATTTGATTACTCCCAAAGATGATATCATCCACATATACTACAACGATAATCATATTCTAATTTTCAATTTGAATGTAAATATTGTTTTCAATAGCTCCTCTTTTTTATATTTGTTGTTGTAGATGATTATCAAGTCTTGAAAACCATGCCCTAGGGACTTGTTTGATACCATACAATGCTTTCTTTAATTTGCAGACATAGTATTTATTTTCTAATAACATAAATCCCTTAGGTTGTTCTATATAAACCTCTTCTTCTATATTTCTATTTACCAATGTTGATTTGACATCCCTTTGATATATTTTAAAGTTTTTGAAAGATACAAATGCCAAGAACATTCTGATAGCTTCTAATCTAGCCACTGGGGAAAATGTTTCCTTAAAATCAATCCCTTCTACTTGGGCATACCCTTTGCACACTAGTCTTGCTTTGTTCCTGATAAATTGACCATTTTCATTAAATTTATTTTTAAAATCCCACTTGTGCCCTACCACATTTTTGTCTATTTCTCTTGGAACAAGATCCCAGGTTTGATTTTTTTCTATTTGATCAAGCTCTTCATTCATGGTAATGATCCAATCTTCATTTTTTCTAGCTTCTACAAATTTTTTGGCTCTATTAGGGAGAGCATTTCTTTTTCTAATTCATATGTTAGCCTTCTTCTTGTTCCAACTCCAACACTTTTGTTTCCTATGATTTGACTTTCAGGATGATCTCTTTGTACTCTTCTTGATGGTTCTTTTGACTCTTGTCTTGGTGATTCTTACTTTTCGTTTTCTTCCTCACTTTGTGATTATTATTCTTGTATAACTTCAGTTTCTTCTTCTTCATCATCATCTCTTCTTCTTTCATCAACTTGTGAATTGTCTTGAAATTTGATTCTTCTTGATGTTAGATCATCCACCTTTACATTTGCACTTTCCACAATTTTGTGCAATCTTAGATTGTAGCATCTGTAGGCCTTTTTATTGGACGATTAACCAAGAAATATACCTTCATATGATCTGGAATCAAATTTTCCTAGATTTTCATCATATCTTTTTATATAGCATTTTCTTCCAGAGACTTTGAAGTGTTTTATTAATGTGGGTCTGCCAAACCACAACTCATATGGTGTCTTGTCAAGGTTAACTCTAAGTTGTTCTCTGTTAAGTATATGTACTTATGTATATATTTCTTCTCTCCAATATATATCTGGGAGTTTGGTTTCATTTAACATAGTTCGAGCTGCTTCTTGAACATTTCTATTTTTTCTTTCAACAACTCCATTTTGTTGAGGAGTTCTTGGGGATTAAAAATGTCTTTTAATTCCATTATATTCACAAAACTTATTAAATTCATTTGAGGTAAATGTTGTATCATGTTGTCATTGATGCCAATCGTTTGATTGATTGATGTCAAGAGATTGTTCGATGCCAAAGGATTGATTGGTTGATAATTGTTGTAAAGTGAAATATGTATTATCCTTGATGAGAATGGATAGACGTCAATTATATGATGCATATGATGTCATGCATAGATGAAGATGGATCAATGAGTTGTCATTGATACATGATGAAAAGATGAATATGGATCGATGTGATTTCCTTGATATATGATGCATATCTAGATTGATCATTATAATCCTTCATGGTTGATAAAGTGCACAAATGGATGAACTCCAAAGTGGTCCCCTTATGGTGAAATCCCTCACGGGAAGACACTTTACGGTTGAGTTATCCTTGAAGTGTGGATGGAGAACCCATGCTTATATTTGGAATAATGAGATGAACATCAGTGAAGCTGTTGGTGAAACTATCCTATATGGATAGTGCTTGTCATGCCATTTCTGGTGGTATGTGGAATGCCACATAACTCCTCACGATTTGAGAGTTATGGCCTTACGAAGTTGGAGGACCCTCATATGTTGGCTTGAAGCCCCAAAAAGTCAAAGAAGTCAAAGTGATTGAAAAGAAGAAATCATTATTTAAATAATAAAGTAAAGTGACAAAATCAAAGAAGATTATTTAAATGATAAAGTGACGTAAAAAAGTCAAGGAGGAATATTTAAATAATAAAGAAATGGAGAACTTTCTATTTATGGAAAGTGATTAGCCCTAAAATGAGGAAAATAGGTTAAATGACCTAGAAATGGGTTAAGTGACCTAAAAGTGGGTTAAGTGACCTAGAAGATGAAGAGTATAAATAAGAGGCTAGGGTCTCTTGTAAAAAGTACGTTTTTGGGAGTATCTCTTGTGTATCTTTTGTGTGTATATCTTGAGCATGATTGAAGATCTATTCTGAGAGAGAGAGCATGAGGAGGATCTCATGGATGCATCAAAGTTTTGACAATGTCTGAGATCTTGATGGAAAAAGTATCAGAGATTTAGAAACCCTAGTTTCTGAGGAATATGTGGGATATAATGGGCCAAAGCATGTAGACACGCGGGATGTATGAGGACAAGGCGCATACAGTGGATAAAATAATGGAGATTTGTGTTTGAGTTGATGAATGGCTATTGAAGATAGAAGCAGGTTCCAATTCTGCTTCTATGGGCTCAGATCTGTCACTGATACTCTGGTATGATTATATTATTGTCTTGATGGATACTCATGCTTGTTGTGTTGTGAATGCTTAGGGCATTCTTGGTATGGTTGTTATGATGTGGTTTGAGTTCGTTGATGGAGTGAGAAGCACTCTTATGATTCAGTATTGATATGATGGCTATAATATATTGGTTGTTTACACATGTTTGAGTATCATTCATATTGTATAATTGAGAAGCATGAACAAGCTATTGGAGAGCTTGAATGTGTTGTGACTGGCTGGTGGTCAGTTTGGATAGAAAAAGACAGAAGAGAATGTGACTGCAGGTTGCAGAAGATCTGAGCATGTGAAGAAAAGAAAAACCCTAGTTTCTCAGAAGTATACACATGTTGCATTATAGATTGGCCGCGTACATACGTGGTTTGTAGTGAGCCAGGGAGCGTACACACACGGGTTGCACTACTGACAGGTCGTGTACCTGTGACAGATTGATATATGTGGAGGATTGTTGCCTCATCTCAGTTGGTGCTAAGGATGCAAGTTGAGTCTTGCATATAGAGCTGGTGCTCTTGTAGAGTTTTACTCTATTCAGTTGTTGCTGAAAAACCCCAAGGATTGTAGTCTGTAATAAAAAGAAAATTGTACATACATCTTGTGTTCTTTGTGTTCCTTGTGGTGATCACTTATTGATGATATATGTTGTTGATATATGCTACTGATATATGTTCACATTTAACTGGTTATAAATGAAAACAATAAGTAATGAGTAAATGGTGATTGCTAACTAATGGGTTTTGTGAA
>ML810743.1:63267-87086 GCA_009831015.1 Picea engelmannii | reverse complement strand
CCATTATATGATCTTAGGAACTTGATCTTGAGATATATTTCATTCTCAACATGTACTTTGAAGACTTTGAATTTGTTGAGTGCTTTTGATTTTTCTTTAAGGAAGGATACCCAAGTCATTCTCGTATAGTCATCAATGAATAGAATGAAGTAATTTTCACCTTGTATACTCTTGATTCTTGTTGGTCCACCGAGGTCAGTGTGAAAATTTTCCAAAGGTTTTGATGTCGAGTATTTATTTGTCTTGAAATTTACTCTTGTTTTCTTTCCAAGTTGGAAGTGCTTACAAACAGAGTTTGAAGATTTAATAATCTTTGGCATATCTCTCACAACTTCCTTCTTACCGTTTTTTATCAGATTGTCCAAACCTATGTGTCCCATTATTCTGTTACATAGCCAACTTTCATCTACTTGTCTCATGCAAAACCTTTCTTCTTTTTCTATGTTTAAGATATATACGTCGCTTGGTGTTCTTGGTGCAATAGCTACTAATTTTCCCAAGCCTTCTTTTCTAATTTCACATTTTTGAGAGTCAAATATGAGTATGTGACCTTGTTCACATGTTTGGATCACACTAAGGATATTAGGTTGTTGGCATGATTGATTTTGTGTTGTCATTGATGGCAACATGAGTCAAACATATATAGTAATCAGAGAAAAAGGAAGATCACCTTAGGGAAGAAGCAATTCATGATCACTGTTGATCACGATAGGATCAACAATGATAATATGATCCTAAAGCTTGGGAGAGATAACCTAGTAGGTTACGTAGAAGACATAGCGCAAAGTGTAGAGGAATATTGTATAAACCTAAAGCTCAGAAGAGATAACCTTGTGATTGGATAAACACAGTGCATAAAGGAGCACATTGACACAAAGCTCAGAAGGAAGAATGTTAATTGAAGCTCAAAAGAGATGGCACAATTGAAGTAACACATGAGACAAAGTTCTATGAGTGAAGAAATCATTTTGTAAGGGATCGAGTTACAGGATCCATTCATTCTTAGTTCAGGACAATCCAGGATCGATAGATCGAGATGAAGTCATAGGTTGGGAAGGATTAAATCTCAACCCTTAGATTAGAATTATGGACGATTGGATCAAGTAGTGGATAAATTACTTCGACACTTTACCACTTTGACACTTCGACTATTACTGAAGAAAAGGAAGAATCCATGAGATCCCGAAGTCACAAAATAATGCCTATCGTTGATTAGGAAGGAGCTTCGAATGGTTTCACAACCGTTACATCAAGATTTGAACTAGAGTTAGGAATTGACTGTCGATCTGGAATGGAAATGTTGAATCATCAGATCACACTAAAGGAAAGAAGGTGGTCAACTCCGGTGCTGACCACTTCAGCGAAAAGGAGTTTGAAACATGTAAGTTTACCCGAAGGTCAAAGACTTGAAGTCGCGAACTCCCGTCGACCATCGGATCAGAGGAAGAGCAAGGAAATCCTATCAACCGTTGATCTGGAATGAATATTGAAACCGTTAGATTGTGATAAAAGGAAGAATGTGTTCAAATCTGACATTGACCTACTGGAGTGATAAGAAGCTTAGATAAACCAAGAAATCTCGAACTTTGGAACCTCAAAGTTAATAGAAGCCATCGATCAAGAAAAGAAAAGATCTACAAAGATATATCTATTCGACACTTTGACAATGATCGAAGGATGGCATAAAAGTGCCAAAACTCCCGAAGCCATGAAGTGTAAATCCATGATTGTAATGTCCCCAAGGCCGGGCCCTGTTGTAAATCATGTCTATAAAGTATAAAGCTTGCATTATGAATTGTAATTATGTTTTATAGGCTGGTGAGCCAAGTTTATATAAGCTGGTGGGCTTATGTGTTACTAGGCTGGAGAGCCCAAGTGTTAAGGACGGGAGCTTGCTTTTGTATATGTAATCATGCAGAACATTAATTAAAAAAAATATAAACACCACTGCGTGTAGACCGACCACGATGAATGAGTGATGGGGGGCTAAGCTTCCACGGAGTGGGTAAGGGATTGGGGGCTGGAAGGTTGGGAAGAGAGGCTAAGTGTTGAGCCTAGGGGATAAGCCTAGGGGCTTAAGTCCTTAGGAATAATATTTTAATATTATTCCAAAAAATCCATGTGAAATGCATTGTTTTTATCCTAAGTTCCTGGAAAGGGAACATGTGCAAAAAGGGAACGCATGCTATGGAGTGCATGTAGCTTCATGGGTGACAAGTGTCAACCCACGGGCATGCAGTTAAAAATGCTGAAATGAGCCGTGTTGGGGGTTCCTCCTCCATTCCACTGTTGACTGTCTGAGCTGTGAATCCGGTTCGACCTCTGCATAGCCTCACACAACTCTAAAACCTGAATCCCATGTTGATTTCTGGGGAAGCCGATACACCCTTTGTCTAAACCGTGAGTCTTTCATGTATTGTTGGTTGGGGAAAACCAAAGTGTCCCGAAATTGTTGAGTCGTGCATCGTGTGTTGCTTGTTGGAAAGCCCGATGCTTCCTGTAATCGCAGAGCCGCGCTATGCCTTAGCGCTTATTGTTGTCGTTTTGGGTGTCCATACCCATTTTCTGAGTTGACGGTTGTGGCAACGCAGTGCTGGACTGTGTGTGGCTTGCTGGCCAGTGTACGTTAGTGCTGAGCCTCGTGGTTGCCCGATTGTGTTGGGAATTGAGATTAAGGAAACAGGTTGTATGACTTGTGTGTAACCTCTCTCTAGGTGAGAGAGTTTGCTGGGAAGAGGTTTCTCCCAGAGAGAGTCCAACACCAGCTACAGAGCTCTGAGACTTCCTGATCTGGTCTGTTGCCGAGACCCAGAGAGAGAGGTGAAGCACTGATGGACTGTGCTTGTGAAGGTGTATACTCCCGGGCGGAACAGGCATGTGGGGAATGAGAGTCCGTGAGTAGTCGGCGTAAGAAGGCATCCTGGGAAGAATCCTTCTGGTTATTCTATGTAGTTTTCCCTGTAACCTCAACCTAGCCTAGGATTCCTTGCCCTTGGTGGAGCTTAGTCCCAGCTCAGGGGTGACCTACTGCTGAGAGTGATGAGTAGCGTGGTCTAAGGCTGGGAGGTTTGTGGAAGGCCTGCACATAGTTGGTGGAATTACCACGGTTTCAGATATAAGTATCAGCTTATGGTTAATATAATGTTTTGCATGCCTGTGATGATTATATGTATCATGTATTCTGTTGTGTATATGAATTATTGTTAATGCTAGTGATTATTTATGTTAGCAGTAATCTTATGCTTACTCTGAATTAAATGTGTTTAATTTGATTTAAATGCAT
Source organism: Picea engelmannii (assembly GCA_009831015.1). NCBI lineage: Eukaryota > Viridiplantae > Streptophyta > Pinopsida > Pinales > Pinaceae > Picea > Picea engelmannii. Next base: position 83,803 of record ML810743.1, on the reverse strand, counting down.
GTTATTAATTAAGTATGAGAATGATGTTGTTCCGCACAGTGGCGTTTGCCCGACCAGTGGGATTAAGGCCGACGGACGTTACAGTTTGGTATCAGATCATAGTTTCAACGCTGAGCCTGGATGGGCTAGATAAGTGGTCTTTGGACCGAGGTTTTTAGAAGAAATTGTGTCTGGAGAACGTGCACAAGGCTTAAAACTCTTTGGAGTTGCACAGGAGTGTGGAAATCGCGATACGTGAAATCCCGAATTCGTTAGGACCGTCCATCGAAAAGGACGCGTGGAGAGTGATCAGCCTTTCGCTGACTCGTAACTTGATTGGTAAAAGGGTGAGTTCATGAGAATTCACGAAACGTGAATTCATGATTGGATCACAACCGTCAATCTAAGAGAGATCTGGACCGTTAATGGTCCAGGAAGAAATTGACATTTTGAGAATAGGGAGGACGAAGGTGGAAAATCCTTCGACCTCGTGACACACAAAATCATGATATGTGAAATGTCGATGAGATCTGAGTCGTCAAATCATGGGGGAAACTTGAACCATTGGATCATTTCAGAAATTCAGGGATTGAAGTGATAAGAGAATTGGAGTCGCTGCATCGTGAACTCCCGGTTACCGAAAACCCGAAACCCTGAAATCCTGAAATGCCGAAAGGATCTACACCATAGATCTGAGAGAGGTATAACCATTGGATTTCAATTGGAATGGGCGTGGACACATGGGTGTGTACCACGTGCCAGTGGCTCAAAAAGAAAAGTGAGAATGGTGGGACTTGATGACGTTGTTGAAGGTGACGTGGACCCTCCTGAACGTACCACGTGCCACCGTGGTTGTGGGCGACAATTGTGCTATGTGGGCTCGGAGGGTAAAGTAAGTCAGGATTTCAGAAGTTGGGAGTTGGAAAGGAAAGCGAGTTTGAGAGCCTCGAGGACCGAAACCCCGAAGCTCTGAAATCTCGAAACCCAAAGTTTTGTTTGGAGAGTCTTGTGGCACCTATAATTTTAGCGTTTGATCACGACCGTGGATGCATGGGTTGGAGACTAAGAAAATGGGGGCTATCGTCGGAAATTGCAAAGCCAAACAAAGCTCAGAAAAATCATGGAATCGAAACATTTTCTTAATTCACGTTGGCTTATGAATGTTGTAGCTTTATTAAGGGATTTAAGGCCTGACAAACTTCGGTTGACTGCACGTTGTGTGTGCAGAGTTCAACGAGTGTCAGGACAACCACGAATCGACGACGAGTATAGAAATGGAAGAGGTGCAGATTGCCTCCAATTCAAAGAACGAAAGAGAAGGAAAGGATGTCAACTTGGGAGTCAAAGGATCAAACTCCAATGGGCATGGAAGATAATTTGAGAAGGAAGGGCATGTGATAAAAATCATTGAAAGATTGCAGAAAGAGGCCTAGGCTCGTCGAGCCGATAGCCAAAAGCTCATGAGGGTCATGGATCGACAGGGTGAATTCAACTTAAAGATGTTGAAGAGCGTGGAAAGAATAGAAAGGAAATTGGAAAAGGAGAGTGACACAAGAAAAATAGGGAGCTGCAAGACCCCTGAGAGAAAAAGAAGACCGAGGAGTGGTAGCAGACATTGTCGTAGCTCCCCAAAGCATTCCAGTAAGGAAGCACATAGTAGTTCAAGCCCATCCCCTACCAAAAAACACCGAAGATCTGAAGTGGATGAATTGAAAGAGGAGATGAACAAGATTAAGCCTCCTACGTTTGATGGAGAACATAAGAAGGAGGAAGATGCTGAAACATGGTTGCTTGGCATGAGGAAATACTTCCAACTGTAGAATTATTCCTCTCATGTAGAAGGAAGAATTGCGATGTATCAACTAAAAGCAAAAGCATCCATGTGGTGGGATCAGCTTGTGCAGGTGCAACATGTTAGAGAGAAAGATATCACATGGAAGAAATTCAAGAGGTATTTCGAGAGGAAACACCTGACTAAAAGATACTATGACAAAAAGATGAAGGATTTCTTGGAACGAAAGTTTTTGGAATTACTGAAGTATGTCCCATTCATCAAAGATGAGGCTGTCAAGATTCAGAGGTATCTGAGTGGACTGCCACCTCCCATTGGTGACAAGATTCAGTATGATGATCCTAAGACTATGGAAGAAACAATAAGAAGAGTGAAATTATTATATGAACAGAAAAGATAAAAGCCTACCTTTCGGAAGACTTGGGATGACCAGAAGAAGTTTAAGAAAGAATAGAGGCATCAGGGAAACAAACCTCCCTTTTTCAGAAATAGTCCTCAAGGACATCCATCGTTTAGAGAGCAAGGAATGGCTAAAGTGGGGGAACAAAGGCCGAGACAGACGCCCATTCAGTGTTGGGGTTGTAAAGAGAACCACAAGTATAGAGATTGTCCCCATAAAAATGGAAAAGCAAGAGCTGTCCATAATGTTCAACAAGCTAAAACAGTGGAGGACATGGGCAGTATAATGCCAAGAATCTATGCGGCCCTGGAAAACAAGCAAGTTGAATTTCAGTCGCACATGATTGAAGTGGAAAGTATGATTAACAACCAACCATTTATTATTTTAATTGATTCGAGGGCTAGCCATAGTTATGTTGACCCTAGAATGGTGGAAAGTTTGCATTTATCAAGAAACAAACATGAAAAGTCTTGGTTAGTGCAATTGGCTACAGGAACCAAGAGGAAAGTCATTGAGTTGGTTAAGTCTTGTCCTATGGACATGAAGGGAGTGAGCACAAAGGTTGAATTGAATATTCTGCCGTTAAGCTCTTATGACTGTTTAATTGGGATGGACTGGTTGGACCAACACCATGCCCATCTAGATTGTCGTAACAAGGAATTTACATGCCTGGATGAAGAGGGGAATTGGAAAATAGTCCAAGGAATTCCCAGAGCTATGGTTGTTAGAGAAATCTCAGCAATGCAGTTGAAAAAGTGCTATAGGAAAGGCTGTCAATTGTTTGTATCCCATGTGGAGGAAGCATCCAGAGATAAAGTCTCAAATATTGGAGACCATGCGGTACTAACAAAGTTTGAATATGTATTTCAGGAGGTACCCAGACTACCTCTTAAGAGAGATATCGATTTCTCTATAAATTTGATGCCTGGAGCAGCTCCAGTGTCAAAGGCTCCTTATAGAATGAGTACGCCAGAGCTGAAGGAGTTGCAATTGCAGCTTGAAGAGCTTCTAAATAAGGGGTACATTCACCCAAGTGTGTCACCTTGGGGTGCCCCGGTCCTGTTCATGAAGAAGAAGGACGGGACGTTGAGGCTGTGCATTGATTTTAGACAGTTGAACAAAGTAACTGTCAAGAACAAGTATCCTATGTCGATTATCGACGATCTTTTCGATCAGTTGAAAGGTGCGAAAATATTTTCAAAGATAGATCTCAGATCGGGATATCACCAGGTAAGAATAAAAGATGAAGACATCAACAAGACCACCTTTAGAACAAGGTATGGTCATTACGAGTTCACAGTGGTGTCGTTTGGACTGTCAAATGCACTTGATGTTTTTATGTGCTTGATGAATGGTGTATTCATGGACTATCTAGACAAGTTTTTCATAGTCTTCCTGGATGACATTTTGGTGTATTCCAAGTCAGAGGAAGAGCATGAACAACACCTGAGGATGGTGCTGCAAGTGTTGAGAGAACACCAACTATATGCCAAGTTGAGCAAATGCTCATTTTATCAAAGGTAGATCCATTACTTGGGACACATTATTTCAGAAGAAGGGATCGTGGTGGATCCTGAGAAGGTTGAGGCCATAAGAGAATGGTCAACACCAAAGAATGTGGGGGAAGTTAGATCCTTTATGGGTCTAGCAGGCTATTATAGAAGGTTTATTGCAGGGTTCTCAAAGATAGCTCACCCTATCACTTTCTTGCAAAGAAAGGACAAAAAGTTTCAGTGGACTGAAGAGTGTGAGAAAAGTTTCCAGCGATTGAAGCATTTGTTAACCAGCGCTCCAATCTTGAGGATTGTAGATCTAAATGTGGATTTCATAGTATGCACTGATGCATGCAAAGAAGGACTGGGAGGGGTCCTCAGTCAGAACAGATTCGTAATATATTATGAGTTCAGGAAATTAAAAGAGCACGAGAAGAAATATGCAACCCATGACTTCGAGTTGGTAGCCATAGTTTATGCTCTAAAGAAACGGAGGCATTACCTCATGGGAAGGAGGTTTAAACTCAGAACAGACCATAACGGTTTGAAATATTTGTTTGATCAGCCAACCTTAAATGCTAGACAGAGCAGGTGGCTGGAATTTCTGTGTGAATATGACTTTGATATCAAGCATATCAAAGGGAAGGAAAACAAGGTGGTTGATGCACTCAGCAGAAAGGTGCATGAATTACATGCTACAACCATTAGCATGTACAGGACTGATATTAAGGATAGAATTTTGGAAGCTTCAAATGCAGATTTGCAGTACAGAGACTTGGTAGCAAAGATACAACAAAGTGAGAGACCACAGGAAGAGGAAGATTACACCTTGGAAGATGATGGAATACTTTTGTACAAAAACAGAGTGTATATACCCAATGTCCAGGGTTTGAAACTAGCAATTCTAAGAGAAATACATAACGTGACTTATGTTGGACACCCTAGATATCAGAAGACTGTGGCAGCAGTTAAGAGCCATTACTTCCGGCCAAGTATGAAGAGAGAGATCGTTGAATACATCGCCAAATGTATGGAGTGTCAAAAAGTTAAAGGTGAGCATAGGCACCCAGCAGGGTTGCTGCAACCTTTACCCATTCCTGAGTGGAAGTGGGAGGTAGTAACGATGGATTTTATGACAGGATTGCCCAGAACAGCCAAGCTGCATGATTCGATCATGGTGGTGGTGGACAAGCTTACAAAACCTGCCCATTTTATTCCACTAAAAACTACTCACAAGGCAGCAAATGTGGTTGATATTTTCATAAAGGAAGTGGCACGATTGCACGGAATTCCTAAAACGATTGTGTCCAATAGAGACCCGAAATTCACTTCGAATTTCTGGAAAGGATTTTTCAAAGGATTCGGAACGAATTTGAACTTTAGTACAGCTTATCATCCTGAGTCTGATGGACAGATAGAGAGGGTGAACAGAGTAATAGAAGACATACTGAGAATTTATGTAATGGACAAACCATCAAGATGGGAAGACTACTTGCACTTGGTAGAATTCGCCTACAATAATGGGTATCATGCATCATTGAAGATGAGCCCATTTGAAGCACTTTATGGAAGAAAGTACAATACTCCAGTGAGCTAGGATAATCTCGCTGATAGAGCAATAGTTGGGCCAGAGTTGCTCAAGGAGATGGAGGACCAAATGATAAAAATTAAGCAGAATTTGAAAGTTGCCCAAGACAGCAAGAAAAGTTATGTGGATAAGAACAGAACCCACAGAGAGTTCAAAGTGGGTGATCATGTTTTCCTGAAAGTGAAAGCTAACAGGAGTTCCCTGAAGCTGGGAAGTTGCGCCAAGTTGGCAGCCAGATTTTGTGGGCCATTTGAAATCCTAGAAAGGATTGGGCTAGTTGCATATATGCTTGCATTACCTGCATCTATGACTGTACATAATGTGTTTCATGTTTCATTTCTTAATAAATATATACCAGATGCTAATCATGTTATCAATTGGAATGTGATTCAGGTGGAACAAGAAGGTGTCCTACAAGTGCACCCTGTGCACATATTGGACAGGAAAAACAAACAGCTCTGGAATCGAGCTATAGGGCTTGTAAAGGTCCAGTGGACCTAGTACAGTCCTGAGGACATGACATGGGAGCATGAATATGTTATGCGGGAAGAGTACCTGCATCTTTTTGAAAATTTTGAAAAGCTTGAAGATGCAGTGTAAAGTTGCACTGAGGATAGTGAAAAAATAAGGGGAGGGGATTGTAATGTCCCCAAGGCTGGGCCATGTTGTAAATCATGTCTATAAAGTATAAAGCTTGCATTATGAATTGTAATTATGTTTTATAGGCTGGTGAGCCAAGTTTATATAAGTTGGTGGGCTTATGTGTTACTAGTTCGGAGAGCCTAAGTGTTAAGGTCGGGAGCCTGCTTTTGTATATGTAATCATGCAGAACATTAATAAAAAAAAATATAAACATTGTTGCATGCAGACCAACCACTTATGAATGAGTGATGGGGGACTAAGCTTCATAGAGTGGGTAAGGGATTGGGGGCTAGAAGGTTGGGAAGAGAGGCTAAGTGTTGAGCCTAGGGGCTTAAGTCCTTGGGAATAATATTTTAATATTATTCCAAAAAAGCCATGTGAAATGTATTGTTTTTATCCTAAGTTCCTGGAAGGGGAACATGTGCAAAAAGGGAACGCATGTTATGGAGTGCATGCAGCTTCATGGGTGACAAGTGTCAACCCATGCACATGCAGTTAAAACTACTTAAATGAGCCGTGTTGGGGGTTCCTCCTCCATTCTACCGTCGACTGTCTGAGTTGTGAATCCATTCCAACCTCTACATAGCCTCATGCAACTCTAAAACCCGAATCTTGTGTTGATTTCTGGGGAAGCCGATACACCCTTTGTCTAAACCATGAGTCTATCCTGTATTGTTGGTTGGGGAAAACCAAAGTGTCCGAAAATTGATGAGTCGTGCATCCTGTGTTGCTTGTTGGAAAGCCCGACACATCCTGTAATCGCAAAGCCACAGCATTCCTTAGCGCTGATTGTTGTCGTTCCGGGTGTCCATACCCATTTTCCCAGTTGACTATTGTGGCCATGCAGTGCTGGACTACGTGTGGCTTGTTGGCCAGTGTAAGTTAGTGCTGAGCCTCGTGGTTGCCCGACTGTGTTGGGAACTGAGATTAAGGAAATAGGTTGTATGACCTGTGTGTAACCTCTCTCCAGGTGAGAGAGTTTGTTGGGAAGAGGTTTCTCCTAGAGAGAGTCTAGCACCAACTATAGAGCTCTGAGACTTCCTGATCTAGCCTGTTGTCGAGACCCATAGAGGGAGGTGAAGCATTGATGGACTATGCTTGTGAAGGTGTATACTCCCGAGAATAATATGCATGTGGGGAATGAGATTTCGTGAGTAGTGGACGTAAGAAGGCATCCTGGGAAGAATCCTTCTAGTTATTCTGTGCAGTTTTCCCTGTAACCTCAACCTAGCTTAGGATTCCTTGCCTTGGGTGGAGCTTAGTCCCAGCTCAAGGGTGACCTACTGCTGAGAGTGATGAGCAGCGTGGTCTAAGGCTGGGAGGTTCATGGAAGGCCTGCACGTAGTTGGTGGAATTACCATGGTTTCAGATATAAGTTTCAGCTTATGCTTAATATTATGTTTTGCATGCCTTTGATGCTTATATGTATCATGTATTCTGTTGTGCATATGAATTATTGTTAATGCCAGGGATTATTTATGTTAGCAGTAATCTTGTGCTTACTCTGAGTTAAATGTGTTTAATTTGATTTAAATGCATGTTATTAATTAAGTATGAGAACGATGTTGTTCCACACAGTGGCGTTTTCCCAGCCAGTGGGATTAAGGCCGCGGGATGTTACAATGATCCAAGAGGGAGACATGTGGCAGAAGACAAATATGACACGTGGCCCAATCCGCTAGTGACAAGTGTCAAGGTATAGTTGGCACATTAGGTATACAAAAGTCACGAATCAAGGTGACATGTGGCAGCCACTCAACTATTTCCATGTCAATAATGACATCAGCAAGCCACATCACTTTGGGACTACATCCTCTGGGGATATCCATCTTCTCCTACAAACTAAAATATCTGAAGCACCGAAGGCCGAAGTCACGAATTAACGTTTGTCCATTGATCTAAGATCCTATGGAATATTTCTTGACCGTCCGATCAAGTATAGTGGAAGGATAGAGTAAGCACAAATCATGAATTAATGTTAATCGTTGATCTAATTCGGGAGCATTCTAGACCATTGATCAATCATAGTGGAAGGATAGCGTAAGTAGAGGTGTTAACCGACACCAAGTGGTCACCACCATTCTATGACTTATTTGGTAGGTAAACCTTTAGAGGGATTTCTCTACTCCAGAGTTCTGGAGCCACGAATAGATGAAGTCCTGGAGTGAACGAGAACTGTTCATATCAACTCCTTATTAAGTCCTGACCATAGATTTTTTTGAATCCTTTGGATAAGCCAAGATCATCCATCTAATGGAAGATTAAATATTGATCGTTTGATCTACTAGTGATTACAGTATACGAACTTCGGGGAAATGAATGACTGCAAAGGTTGGAAGTCCCAAAGGACAAAGTATCGGAGAACCTGGTTCTATCACCGAACACATGATAAGGTAAAGAATCTAAAGGGGCTAGAAGTAAATAATCCCTCGAACGTTTGAATACGTTCCCACGTAGAAGAATAGGGGCAGAATAAGAAAGTGCTAATTAAACAATGCATGGAATGGATAATCTCGTGGTCACACAAATTTTGGTTGAAGGGAAAGACTATTGATTAAGACTCGAATTCAAAACAATTCGAGATCTGTAGACTAATGAACCGATAAAAAATCATGATTAAATAAGAGTTAAATCATGAGCATTATGAATAGAGAATAAAAAGGAAAACTGATATTATTTAAAGTTTAATATTATCATTTAAATGAAGAGGTGCAATGGTTCAAAGTTCAAATAAAATGCACAATGATTCAAATGTCATACCTTTTGGGATACTATATAAATAGAAAGGTATGGTGAAAGAAGTGTGTCTTTGTGGATTAAATAATTAAATAAATAAATTATATATATATATAATGGATTGGATGGAAGTTCATTCTATCAGGTTGGTGCATGTTTACAAGATGAGTCTTTTTATGAGGGTTGGATTCCTCACATATCAGTTGGATCTGATATCAACAAGATGGGTCTTGTTATGAGGGTTGGATTCCTCATTTCTCAGTTGGATCTGAGAACTACAAGCCGGGTCTTGTATCAGAGAGTTGGATCTCTCATATTCAATTGAAGTTGAAGATATTAAAGGATTGGTTTTATTTGTATTCATTCAAGTTAAATAAATAAAAGAAATATATTTTATCTACTTCATACAGTTTGTGTTACACATGTTTGTAAATAATTAATTGAGTTGCATTCAAAAGTTTCAGACACTGATTCACCCCCCCCCCCTCCTCTAAGTGTCAGTGTGTGTTTCAACATAGGTTTAAAGTTTTCAACCAACAACGCATTTTCTTGTTTGGCTTTGTTATTTCCCAGACTTACTGTACCCTTTCCAAGTATCCTTGTAGAGGCCTCATCTCCAAATGTAACCTTTCCTTTTTCTTTTTTTTCTAGACTGAGAAATTTTTTTTGATCTCCTGTCATATATTTAGAACATCCACTGTCAACATACCATTGGATTCTTTTACTCTTATAACCATATCTTTGAACATTTTTATGATAAGATTTACAATGTAATGCTTTATGCCCAAAATTATTGCAAGAGAAACAATATCCAAGAAGGAGATGTTGATACCTTTTGGAGGAAGTTCTTCTTGTAATTGTATTCCATTTGTATTCATTTACCTTTGAAAGTAGAGCATATTTTTGTATATTAGAATCAATTTTTATCTTGTCTTCTTTCCTTTTGAGAGAGCTTTGAAAATAAGTTGCATAATGTTTTGGATTTTTGTTAGTTTCCTTATATGTAGAGTTAAATCCTTTTTTAAAATTATTTTGGTCATAACCCATCCCTGTCTTATTTCTTGGTGATATTTGACCGTTAAGAATATTTTCCATGATTTTTGAGTTGTTTTCAAATCTTGAGTGGTTCTTCCCCTTCTCAAGTTCCCTTTTTAGAAGCACAATTTCATCCTCTAGATTTTCACAATATTTTTTCTTATCATTGAGTTGTTTTAAAATGACTTCTTCAATTCTTTTTTATTCTTGGACTTCAATCTTCAAGTCAATAATAATTTGTTCTGATTCTTTGATAGTTTTTGAAACTTCATTTTCTCTTGATTTTTGTTTCCCTTCATATTCCACTAGTTGTTCTTTTAGTGATTTATTATTCCTTTTATACTTCCTTAGTTCTTCAAGAGCACTAATAATTTATTCTTCAAGGATTACTTCTTCTTCAACATCAGAGTTTTCTTCATTTTCATTAGCAACATTATTTTTCTTTTCTATTCCCATAAATGGAAGATCTGTCTCATCATCTTCTCTCATGTCAGATGAATTGTTGTCTTCTTTGGAGAAAAAGTTCTTCTTTTTCTTGTATAATTTATTCTTGTTTCTAGTTTTACCCTTTTTAGGGTTATAGGTTTCTTCATCATCACTATCCTCATTGGGATAAGGACATTTTTTTATCAAGGTGTCCAATTTTTCCACATTGGAAGCACCTGAAAGGTAACTTCCCTTTGTATTTTCCAAACCCTTTCTTGACTTTCCTTATGAATTTATCCTCTTATTAATTTCATATGTCTGAGTGATTTTCATATGGCACATGCTCATGGTTCCTTATTGCTTTTGATGCTTTGACGGTTGTTTCTCCTTTTGATGACTTTTCTTACCCAGTTCTCATTTCATAGGCTATAAGGATCCCATGAAGGTCATCCACTATAATTTTGTCAAGGTCTTCTCGATATTACAAGGTATATATATTGGCATCATATCTCATTGGTAATGATATCAACACCTTTTGAACAATAATTTTGTCTTCTAGATCTTCTCCCAGTGCTCTGATTGAATTGAAAATTTCATCCACTCTTTGAAGATATTTTGCAATGTTTTCTTCCTCTTTCATCTGTAGACTTTCAAACTTCCCTCAATGTGTTTGAAGTTTTGCTTGCTTTACTTTGGAATCTCCTTCATATATGATTTTAAGTTTGTCCCAAATTTCCTTTTTTGATTTACAATGCATCACTTTTACGAATATAGAGTTTGCTAATCCACCCAGAATTTCATTAACAACCCTTGAATTATCATTGCAGGGTTTCTTTACAACAATGTCTGAAGGTGTAGTAGTTAGTACAATGTAACCATCTACCATAGATATCCAAACATCACATCCAAGAGACATTAGATAAGTTTTCATCCTTATACTAAAAAATGCATAATCATTTCCTTTGAATAAAGGTGCTCTATTAGAGGACATTCCTTCTTGTTGATCCATAGTGATTTATCAAAATCTTGCCTTCAAGTCGTTAGAATGTAGTGAAGGAACCCTCTATACTACTGATTGTTGAAATAATGGCCAATACTGATAGGGGTGGGTTGAATCAGTATTGCTTCTTTTTCAATATTTTAATAATAATTAAATATTAAACTTATTAATCACAACAATTGATCAACAAGAATGTATTGAAAACAAAAACTAATTATAAAAATAACAAAAAGTACAAGTTACAATGTAAAATACACACCAATATCTCTTCTTTTGAGCACCAACTCAAGGAGACACCAATACCTTGTTTAGAGAACCAACTCTAGGAAGCACCAACTCCCTGTTTAGAGCACCAACTCTAGGAAGCACCGACTCCTTGTTTAGAGCACCAACTCTCAGAAGCACAAACTCCCTTGCTTAAGGCATCAAACTTTAGAGTAATGCAATCCTCCATTGCTTTTCCCTTCCACCCTCACTCCATTAGCATATTTGATTTCTTACTTGGACTCTGACTCTGTTTTGATGTTCTGAATTGGACCACATAGACACTTTATTTTCACCATGCCTTCTATTTATATAATATTCCAACATGTATGTTATTGAACCATTGTGTATTTTTAACAATGAAACATTTCACCTCTCCATTTATATAATGCTCATATTTTGTCATTATTTAAAAGTTTTGTCTTTAAAAAAAAAAGATTTCAATTTCCTTGTAAGTTGTTCAACATTTATCCTTTCATGTGTCAAAAAGGTTTTATAGTAGCAATGGAATGAATGGGTACTATTTATTTTTGTTTATAGTTAATCTTGAATAGACCTTGACCCTGAGGAATTTAAATAAATTCGAACTCTGAATATTTATATAATAATGTTCTTCTTTTTTCATTTAACAAAGGTTTTTCAGTGCATCCTTATTCTTCCACGGGCTCAGATTCAAGTTTTTCATGCCTCTCTGGTGCATTTCTTGTATAGAATATTTGATAGGTTCTTAATTCATGTCCCTTTTTCCCATGGGACCACAACGTTGTGACTAACATCTAAATGCATAATGTGCAAGGCACGTTCTCTACACAATCCTAAAGAAACCTTTTTATTTTCACCAGGTGACCACTCCTTATGACCAAGTGCTATTTTGGTTTAACCCTTAACTCGTTAACTGCTATATTGGCTTAACCCGTTAAGTGATTCAATATCTTGATGCTAAAACAAATAAAAGGGTTGGACTTGATCATCGGTAGAGTGGATGATTTGCAGGATTTTCACTCTTGCAACATGCATACGAAATAACCTCAATCCAAAATGCGATAATACATAAATCTAACACGTGGATTATTAATTTTGACATAATAAACTTTTCGTGTCCACCTTCCTCATTTAACTATCGTGCTATTTCAAATTCGAAATTGGATTAAGGTCGTTGATTTTGGATTGATCCAAGTCGACAGTGGATTCTATCAATGTAAGGTTTGAACACCCTACCTCATTTCCATACAACCAAACCTTGTGACCAAGCGCTAAACCTATTGGCACTTAACTTATAACTTCAACCCTAGCTAGATCAACAATTGTGTTTTAATCAACTATTGACTTGAATGGTTGTCGTCCATTTTGCATTTCCATTTGTGTTGACTCTAGTCAACAATCACAAAATGCAATTTAATTGTGGATTGTCCGATTGAATTGACAGCGGATGTGACATAATATAAAGTGGATTTGAGTTGAGGCTTTGATCTAGCCTCGTCAATTAACCTTCATGCTAGTTTGAAACATGAAATGGATTAGGATAGTTGGATATGCTTTCTCTCTTTTTGATCAACAATCAATGTTGAACAATCCTGTGGCTTGATCTAGTAATCACGATAGGAATCATGTCGATACGATACCTTTCTTTCTCACATTTAAAATGATGATAATAGCATCAATCCTTAAAACATAATAGAATATAATATTTGCAACCTTTAGTTGTTTAAACCTCGTATCAAGGTAGAGTTGCAAGCTCTCAGGTCTTGTCTCTTTGAACCCTGTATTAATTCAAATTTACTGGGTGATTACGAATTTCCACCAATGATGAATGTGCCTTGGGTATTTTCATGATATTTCCTATATTCCCTTTTCATGTTTTCATATTCTATCTACATTCCTTCTCCTGAAAACTGCAAATGCCAATCATAAAAGTTTGATAGTGGACGAGCTTAACAAGATTCAACACACCATATTCCACATTTTATTTTAATGGAAGTTTACTTTAACCAATCCTTTTTGCATCAATGCTAACTCCATAAACATCATGTTCAATATTGATGATATTGACCCCTTTTGACATCAATGCCAACACCATGTCCAACAAATCAATCGTCAATATATTTGACAAGTAATCAACAACTACAATATTTTCATTTTATTTACCAACTCATTTGAAGGGTCAAATTGTGTATGTCCCTTCCTTTGTCGATTTTCCACCACAACTTGAAAGCTAAACTTGAATCCAGACATCAAGTCTTCTTCGGTGGTGACAGTGTTGAAGGTATCCCCCTACATCGCAAGGTTGTAATTAAGATTTTTTCTTATTGGTTGCAATTCGATAAAATTTGCACGATGATATGTATAATATGAATAAATTATTTCGTACTTACAATTCAAGATTTTAATCTTAGGTAACCACCTTGGCCAAGTTTATGCAGCCCATTTTTTTCTAGTCTTGCCTTGGTTTATTTTGACATATCCAGGAGCCTATGAAAAGTTTCAAGTATGTTATAAGATATCACAATTGTTTCTTTAGAACTAAATAAAATTCAGCATATTCAATTCAAAGTATCGTATATTACCTTCTAGGGCTAGGTGGTGTCTTCCCTTCGTGTCTCAATGCACTCTCCTTTGCGTCCTCCTGTATATTCTTCCATTCCCTCTTGGGAATGGCCATAGGACGATCATAATTAGGGTTATTTTCAATTGAACCCTATATTGATCTCTAACATATTTCAAATATGTACCAGCCCTCAAAGTGATTTTAGACTTGTTGAATGATCTAGGAGGATCCAGAACGCTCACAGAGGTCCAAGAACATTTGGAATGCTCACAAAAGTATAGAAGGATTCAAAAATTATCAAAACTTGATATTCTAAAATGTTCTTGAAAAGGAAATCAATGCGTATATCTCGACGATAGCTTTCCAATGGCGCAAAAATTGCCTTAAACGAAGTTCGTATGCAAAAGATATGGCTAATCAAAGTTATGGTCAACAGGGAAAAAAGTCAAAGGGTCAAAGGTGACATGTGTCACCACTGAAAGGGTGAAACATGGAATGACCATACATTTGTATGGTGCTGGCATGGAAACACTCCAATATGCCATGTGGTACATTGTATGTCTGACCGAGCAAGTGACTTGGAAATCCGTATGGCACAAGTGGACCAATTGCAGTTTGATATAGGGCAATGATAGACCAATTAGAGCTTTCCACATGGTAGCCTCCCATTGGACATTTAGTGATAAGTTATTTAAAATTTTTGTTGGGATTCTAGAGGATCGAACCTGGGTCTCCCGCCTATCATCCAACAACCTTACCATTACACCATGCAAGTGGGCCTTAACCGTATATGGTACTAAATATATTTTAAGTTTTTTATATTGTATCATTGGCGGAAAAAGGGACGAGGGCCTATCCCTCGACCCATAGTATGTGTGATCACATGGTACCAAATGTAACCGTGTACCATATTCCATGGGGCGCTAATGAATATACCACCAAACTATACCATATTTCATAACCATATGTTATAACAAAGTTCCCATGAAGGAGAGTTTTGCAAGGATCGAACTGATGACTTCCTCCATGATTTCCAATTCCATAACCATTGTGCCAAAGGCACCTTATGTAAATTCATTCCAAAGAATTTACATTTAAGGTTTTCCATGAAGTTTGGGTGGTGGTTTTAGCTCGACCCCCTATTTAATGGGTGCATGAACCGAGGCAAGGAAAATCATTTGCAGAATATGGATTGGGTATCAAGGTTCATGCTAGAGGTATTCAGACCTTGGTAATGCACCGTAATGCATGCCAAGAGGTTTTTGATGGAATTTTGTGAACTTTATACTCATTTTTCTCTAAATTTCACAAGGAATTTGATGGTGCACTTTGTTTTTGAGTTTGAGAAATGTGTAAAAAGGCCATTGTAAAAAAAAAAGCATTTGAGCATTAATATTGGAAACAGACCTGAAGACATAGCCCAAATTAGGTGAACTCCATTAACAAACTTGTGTGTGTGATTTTGGTATTGTTGTTCTATTTCGCTCAATTATATTGCAAGTTGTTTATCATTTAAGTGAATTTGGATAGATAAGTAATTTCATATGTATTTTGAAATCAGTCAAACGATCATCATTATTTCAAAGATCAAGTAGATGTGTATGTGTATTAAAGAATAATTAACATCTAAGGATTTTTCAGATCAAGTTGGTATCAGAGCTAGTTTTGACAAGTGTTTGCAAGTTAATGCTTACAAGATCCAAATCTAAGAGAAGAGAAGGAAAACTTGCAAGTTATAATTCAAAGATTGGTTCGAGAAGATTTACTCAAAGAAGAGAGATGAATTCGCCAAGAAAGTTAGGTCCTTATGACTTTGAAGATGATTTCTTCAAGGATTTTAATTTAATGAAAGTCATGGTAGAAGAAATGTATGAGGGTCGAAAGAAGGCCAAGGAAGAAGATACATCAGATAAAGTTGAACTAGTTAAAGATGAAGGAGGAGGTGAAGGAGGTGGACCTTCTGAACCACTCTCACCATCTTCATCATCTGCAAGTGAAAATTCTTCATGAAAGAAGAAGTCCACTAAGAATACTTCTCATGGTCATAATTTTATTTTATTAAAATTGGATGTTAAGTTTGAATTTGCAATTTATGATGGAGAATTGAATGCCGAAAAGTTGGATAATTGGATCAAGCAGATAGAGGTATATTGCAGGGTGAAAAATATCTTGGATGACACTGCAAAGATACAATTGGCCACTCTTCGTCTAGGCGGTACATCCTCAATATGGTGGGAGAGTAAGACACAAGTTGATCTTGTTCAATAGGGTACAATAATTTCTTCTTGGGATGAATTTATTGTTGCAATTAGAAAACAAATTTATCCATTGGATTAGGTGAAAACAATAATTATGGAATGGAAACATCTCAGACAAGGAAAGAGGGAAAATTTCCAAGTATATATGCATGAATTTAAAAATAAAGTATTATCTTTAGAAATTCCAATATATTCCCATGAAACTCTTCTAAAGTATATTAGTGGCATGCACTCATATCTTCGACACACTATCTTGATGTTTAACCCTAATAACATTGATGAAGTATCAATACAAGCTACTCATCTGGAGGATAGTAAGGGGAGGCATGTGATTGAATATAAGAAGTCACACAAGTTTGAAAAGAAATCGAAAGGAAAATGGAAGAGTAAGAAGTCAACTACTATAAAGAAAGTTGAAGAAAAACCTGCATGTTCCCACTGTAAGAGAAAGGGGCATGAGAAAGCACAATGTTGGATGTTGCATCTAGAATTACGACCAAAGAAGGTCCAGGATAAAGGGAAGTAGAATACTACTACATCAACTCGATAGGATCTGGGATCAAATTCAAGAGATGAATCTAAGATCATGGAAATAGGAAGAAAAGGTATATCTACTACTAATTCTTCAGTTCAATCTACTAAATCGGAAAGTGCTATTGATCAAAAGAAAAGAAGTGAGCTTTTCCATGTCAAGGTTATAGTCAAGCATAGAAAGATAGATACTTTGTTTGACAATGGATCTCAAGTTAACTTAATATCTGAAACAATTTTTAAGAAGCTGGGTTTGAAGACGACCCCTCATAAAAAACCATATCCATTAGGTTGGGTGTGTGAAGATGTTAATTTGCAGGTAACGAAGCAGTGTAAGATAATATTTGCAATTACATACAAGTTCTTTGATGAGGTTGAGTTAGATGTTGTGTCTCTTGATATTTGTGTCATTGTCTTGGGTAGTCCATATATGTTTGACAGGAAATCTATATTCTACCATGAAGAAAATAAATATCACCTTTTCAAAGATGGGGTTGAATTTATTGTCAAAGCTCATCTAATAAAAAATAGTGTTTCTTTAGTGAGCACAGGACAAATGAAGAGACGCGTGAATGCAAGTAAATATTTTGTTCTCATAATAGTGAAACAAAAAGAAGAAGAGATATTTTATGCTTTATCAGGTTGTGATTCATATCATAAATAGGAGTTGGTCAAAATCATATCTAGTTATGATGAGTTATTTCAGGAACCTATAGGGTTGCCTCCTAAGAGGGAGGTTGAACATGAAATCTATTTTGAACAGGATGCTCCTCTTCCTAACATTGGTATGTATAGATAATCAGTACTAGAGAATGCAGAGATAAAGAAGCAAGTTCAAGAGTTGCTCGATACAAGAATCATAAGGCCAATTTTATTTTCGTGTGGATATCCTATTCTATTAGTTTTGAAGAAAGATGGAACATGGAGGATGTGTATTGAATTTCAATCATTGAACAATATCATAATAAATAACCATTATCTTCTTCCTAGGATTGATGATTTATTGGACTACTTAAATAATGTTTTTTATTTCACTAAGATAGACTTGAGAAGTGGTTACCATCATATCAGAATTGTAGAAAGTGACATATGGAAAACTGCTTTCAAGACAAAGAAGGGCTTGCTTGAATGGTTAGTTATGCCTTTTGGTTTATGCAATGCACCTGCGACATTTATGAGGGTAATGAATGATGTGTTCAAGCCTTACATAGATGACTTTGTCATTGTCTACTTAGATGATATTTTGATCTTCGATCAAAGATGGGAATATCATATAATGCATGTCAAGACAGTCTTTCAACTCTTGAAGAAGGAGAAGTCATATATTAAGTTGTCTAAATGTGAGTTTGGAAAAACTTCTATAGTATATTTGGGTTACATTGTAGGGAATGGTCAGCTAAAGATAGATCCTGCAAAAATATAAGCTATTGTGAAATATCCCAAGCCAACCATTGCCACAGAAGTCAGAAGCTTCTTAGGAGTAGCACAATACTATAGGAAGTTCATTGTTAACTTCTCTTTCATAGTAGATCCTCTACATGCATTAACAAGTGTAAAATAGGTCTTTCAATGGGGAGGAAGGAAACAAAAATCCTTTGAGACATTGAAGGAAAAGATAAGTACCACGCCATTTTTGGCTCTGCTATATCTACAATAGCCATTTGAGATTTAAACCGATGCAAATAGATATTCCATGGGAGTAGTCTAGATGCAACTAGGTAAACCTCTATGTTATCATTTTGAAACTTTCACTCAAGCAATAATTAACTATCCAACATATGATAAGGAATTGTATGCATTGGTATAAAGTCTGAAGAAAAGGAAGCATTACTTAATGGGAAAGGAAACAATAATTTAGACATATCATCAACCATTACAGTATTTTCAATCACAGACCAAGCTACAACAGTCATGACATTTCAAGTGGATGAGTTTCTTATAGCAGTTTCAATTGGTAATAAAGTATAAGAAAGGTATTCATAACAAGGTTGTAGATATGTTGTCAAGACCAGTGATCAATGCATATACAGTACTAAGGTATAATCCCTTATATCATGAAAGTCATGTTGAACAATATGATAAGGATGATTATTTTAAGGATGTATATGAAGCATTAACTCGTGGTAATAAGCAGTTATATTATCATATGCATGACAATTTGTTAAATCATCTTGTAAAGCTTTGTACACCCAGAGATGAAAGAGTACATGTAATTAGATAAGCTCATACATCTCTCATTTATGGTCATTTTGGGGTTGGTAAGACAACAACACAATTACATAGATATTTGTATTGGCCTCGAATGAATGAGATAGTTTCCAAGTATGTAAAAGGGTGTGTTATGTGCACCACAAGTAAGCCTAGCAATGGAAAGCTGGGATTATATATGCCACTTCCATTACCTTCTCATCCATGGGAAAACATTTCTATGGATTTTGTAAGGGGTTTGATGATGTCTAGGATAGGCCATGATTACTTATATGTTGTTGTGGACACAGTCAATAAGATGTGTATTTTAATGCCATGCAAGAAATAGGTCACAACTGAACAAACAACACAGATGTTCTTTGCTAATGTTTCGATTGATTTTGGGTTGCCTACATCTATTATATCAGATTGAGACTCTCGATTTTTGGGGAAAGTTTTGGTCTCATTTATGGGAAATAATGGACACTAAGTTAAAGAAGAGCACAACTTTTCATCTATGGACAGATGGAAATATAAAGGTGGTAAACATAATAGTGGTACATCTACTTCGAGGATACTGCAAAAAGCATCCTAAGTTGTGGGATGAACAATTGCCCTATGTACAACATGCTTATAATCATTCCATGCATTCTTATACTTAGAGAAATCCTTTTGAAGTATATTTGGGGTACTTGCCTAAATCACCCATGGAGTTTTATTTTGGAGAAGCAAGTAAAGAGAATGGACAGGATGATATAGATAAAGATGAAAAGTTCATTCAGAGGATCCAACAGGTACATCAAGCAGTACATGAACAATTCGAGAAGACCCATGCCAAATAAAAGGCTAGGCATGATAAGCATTAGGTTTATCATCAGTTTCAATTCAGTGATAAAGTTTGGTTACATATCAGCAAGGACATAATGAAAGGTGAAGGAAAAAAGATCAGGCCAATCCGATATGGTCCATTCAATATTTTAGAGAAGATTGGTATTAATTCCTTTTGTTTAGATCTACCATCCTACATGTAAATGTGTTTCGTGGTAAATGTTGAGAATTTGAAACTTTATGAGCCTCCTTATATGATTATGGATGAAGATGAAAGTATTCAGGTTTCGACAGTTGATGATTTTTCTCCATAATACTTGGATGAGCTATAGTAAGATGTTATTCTCAACAGAAGAATCAAGACTTCACAACGAGGTGATGTGGAATATATTTGAGTTGGTCTTAAAGGGATAAAACCAAGTAAATAAAAGTGGATCGAGATTGGGAAGGTGAGGGAGATTTACCCTCACTTAGTTTCCGAGTAATCAAAATTTTTGGTGGTTCAAAAGGATTCCAATGGGGAGGAATGATCTACGAGGATCCATAATTCTCATAGTGATCCAGATTATTTTCGGCACGAAATGAGAGCGGAGATATAATAAAGAAATGCACAGAGATATCACGTATATCCAGTAATATAACAGAAATATATCAGAGATGCAACCATAAACACAAAGATACAGTAATATACGATTTCTATTAATGAAAGAAATGTATAGAGACTGTAAAAATACAGAGTGAAAGACTCGCTAGAATGGTGGCAGCTTATCTCTGAGAAGAGATGTGACGGCTACTCGCATTCACAAGAAGATGGTTACAATGAGGCTCTGGA
>ML810743.1:31851-42615 GCA_009831015.1 Picea engelmannii | reverse complement strand
TAGAGGACCAGGGTGAATTTAAGATCTTGTATTCTTGAAGTGAACAACTCTATCCCACATGCATAACGAGACTCAAATCTCAATTCAAATAACTCAAAGACTCAACATAATTTCTAGAAAATATTATTTTTTAAATTGGTTTGGTGGTACTTTCTTATCTAAACCAAATGATTGTAAAACTTTTTTTCTTTGGTACACTCATTCTCAATAGTATCAAATGTTGTAGAGTATAATGTCTTGCAGAATTTTCAATAGAACAATAAATTGTTTATTTGTTTGCACTGATTGAAAAATTATTTGTATTTTGAAGGACACAAGAGAAGATGGTTGTAATAATGAGGTTTCAAGTGAAAGTTCTAGAAGTTGAAGTTGATGAAAGTGATGTAATTGGGAAAGTTGAAAGTGGAGCTTAGTTACTCTTCAATAGAAAAATGAAGTACAATATATCAATCAGGTTAAATTATCAAATATCATAAACAAAAACATGAATAAATTTAATGCATATCATGCCTAATTGTATCCCTTTGGTTGGTAAAACCAAGTGACCTTATTTATGGGTTCATATTGTGAAAGACTAGGAATATTTGCGTTGAAGATTATTGTATTCACCACCCTCAACTTCCACTTGTTCCCAACAAAAGTGTTCCCCCACCCATATCTATGGTATATTTTAAGGAGTGACCTTTCTTACTTCGATAAAATGTTAGTTCATGATACTTCCATGTCATCATACATATCAAGTCAATACTATACTACATAGAAAACATTTTAAGGGATGTTCAATGGTATGGGAATCCCCACACTTGAATATAATACTATTCACACATATCAAACTAGCCTCTGACCTGTTCTATCAAACATTAGCCATGACATTCAAACTTATCCATGTTCTCCTCCTCTTGTTAGAAAAACCCTATGCTCCAGTCCAAGACTTCATCTTTGATGACCCAATAGTGGAAATGTAGTTTTTACACCTTCAATATTAGGAATAAGTAGGGTATAGGAAGGAATTCCTTCTTCAAACTCTTGTTAACTTGTACCAGTGAAAAAAATGTCACAACCCACCATAAATGTAATTATACATAATAAATTGATTTTGTAGTACTTACTTATCTAAACCAAATTATTATGAAACTGTTTTGTTTAGTACACTCAATCTCAGCAGTATCAAACATTGCAAAGTGTTATCTTGGGTATTGATACTTGGATTTAGAATCCAATTAACACATGAATAATGAAAACGCTTGCTTTTGTTTGTGCACTATATGTTGGTTGATCGAAAGGGGAGGAAAGTCATTTTTGGAGATGGCATAAAATGTGACATTGTTGGAAAAGGGGACATGTGGATAGAGATGGCATCCTACAAGCATGTAGGATGTCGTCTCTACCTACAGGCCCAAATTATAAAGTTACATGAACTAAAGTTCCATTGTATATGGTCATGATCATCAAGAATACCCAATACTGATATGACTTCCCCAACCTTCACGTAGAACATGTAGTTGAGCAATAAAGGTGCAACACCCCAAAGTTTTTTTTACATAACTCTTGCATATAGATCGTTACCTTTCCAAACATAGATTTTAGTACAAGAATTAAACCAAAAACTCAAGAACCTTCAATTCTTGATTTGGGGTTTTAAAGGATTTTAAAACTTGCCAATTTTGGTGGAATTACTGGTCTATGTGGGGTCTCCTATGTCACTCGATATAGATCCTCCTTTGTCACTCCTCTGTCACACTATGGGCTAGGGTTGTCGTTCTCTAGAAATCCTTTGTTGTCAGGCTAAGGTTGTCAGTCCTTTTTTGGCGAGGCCAGTGTTGTCACTCTCTGTTGGGAGATTGAATGAGCTAGGGTTGTCGCTATATTTCAGGAGATCGAATGAGCTAGGGATATCACTCTCTATCGGGAATGCGGTGAGTTGATGCGGTGTCACTCTGTGAGGGATTAAAAATACATAAATTTTTGTTATATATATTATAAATTATACAATTATAAAATTACATATATTAAATATTTAATAATATATATATATATATATATATATATATATATATATATATATATATATTATATCATAAAATAATTAATATATTATAATAATTAATAAATATTATATAGTGGGACTAATGGTTAAGAAAATGTGTTTACTCCTTGGAGGTCACATGTTCAAATCTAGAGGGGGGTAGGGTATGTATACCTTTGTAGACTTTAGTAGTCAAATCACATAGATGATGACGATGAAGACAACAATGGAAATGCTAATTATGGTGATGACATTGACGATGATGACAATGACGACGACGATGATATGAAAATGACAAGGATGGCGACTACCATGAAAATGACAATGATGATGATGATGACGAGGAGGAGGTGTAGGACATATACAATGTTGATTAACATTGGTGACAACAAAAATTAGGACAACGATGATGACAATGAGCACAATGATGACTATGATGACAATGATGATGAGGAGTAGGACGTCGACAATGTTGATTATCGGTGGTTACAATGACAATGAGGACAACATTGATGACAATGAGCACAATGATGACTATGATGATGATGATGACAATGAGCACAATGATGATGATGATGTCATTCCTATTATTCATTTCTTTGGTGTAATAGATTTTGAGGTTAGGAATAAGGGGTGTAATGACTATTTTGGGACCATTTCCAACATTATAATAAGGTTTTATATTATTCAATTATGTAACCTATGTTATGGACCTTGGAACACATGGTTCATAGTCAAGACCCACAATACACTTTCTCTATATGGAACTCTTCACCTAACAACTAGTCTAACGTTCACTTATGCCTTGAGGTCATTTCCTTGTTTATTTACATCACTCCTACCCTCTTTGTAAAGTATATTCTATCAGGAAATGAAAGACACACTTCCACACTAATCCTAGCAAAAGAAAAGAAGAATTTAATTAAGAACACAAATGACACAAGAAATCACACAATACACTGAGATTTTACCCTGGAAACCCTTAATCAGGAAAACCAACATTCCTTTTAGCATTCTTCTCTCTTGTTCTCTTATTCAATCTGAATAAAAGGTTACATGTCTAACCTTGGTCCACACCTAATACACAATCGACATCATGCCCTCTTTCATGTGCAAGAAAAAACCTGTAGCCAATCTAGATTACATATGCATGACCAACAACCTACAATTACACATGCATTAACCTACATAAGTGCATTCTATGATTACTGCAATAGCCTTTATGGCCTTACAACACACCTCTTTATAGGATTTATAAAAGGAAAAAACCTAAATATTGGTGCCCAAAAATGGTTACAGATCCATGCATATCATTGTCTACAAATCCCTCAAAACCCAGGATTTTGTTACAATTGAATCCAAGTCCGGTTACCAGTCGATCCTCCATTTAGTATCTAGTCAGTCGTCTCACGCCCACACTTCAACCTCTTGCTGGTTGAATTGTCATCGGTATCTTCAACTTTGAATTTTCTCGGTCGAATCCCTTGATCTTCGACTTGATGTCGATCCACCTCGACCTTGACTATTGTCGATCCACCTCAACCTTCGATTGTCAGTCGATTCAACTTGACTAGACTTTCACTGCAAAGAATTTAAATACCCAAAATTCTCCCACTTATTGTCTTCTTTGTTGAAACAAGATATTCCTAAAATTTTGTTCACAGACCCAGGGCAGTAATGCCCATTGCCTCTCTGCACCAAGAGAACTTCACAACACTCACAGACTTGGTCAACGAGTTTGCTATGTTTTCAAATGTGTCTAATTTCTCCAGTAGCACCTTGTTACTTTCCACCATATCTCTCATGAAATGGTATTTTACATCAATGTGCTTAGTATTTGAATGATAAGAAGAGTTCTTTTCCAGAAATATGGTGCTTTGACTGTCACAATTCACCTTCATATCTCTCTGCTCAAACCTGATTCTTGAACACAATCTTTGAATCCATACCGCTTATTTTCTTCCATGCGTGGCTTCCATGTATTTAACTTCTATTGTTTACAAGGCTATGAACGCTTGTCGCTTACTCATCCATATTATTGATCCACCGAACATCTTGAAGACATACCCACTGGTCAACCTCCATCGATCCAAATCTCCATCCCAGTCGACATCAATAATTCCATGTACATTTAATTTACCACTGTCACCTCTAGGTTTTTCTTGGTAGAATATAGCATAGTCCTTTGTGCCACACAAATACCTGAATACTCTCATGAATATAGGGATCCACCAAGTGAAGGAACTGTAACCAGGCCAAACACATCACTATGCACCAGTTCTAGAATCCCATTTTCCCTTGTCGCTTTAGATGGGAACCGCAACTGACTTTTTTTCAATATATGAAATGTTCACAAAAGTTGAATTCTAACCCACATTCAGGAAATCCTTCGACCATACATTTTATTTGCATAGCTTGAAGTTATTTTTATCCAATGTGTCCCATCCTCTCGTGCCATAACCTGGTCGGGTCGATTTCATCATGTCTTGTCGAGTCAGTTTGAACTGACCTAGATCGAGTCGAGTCGAGTTCTGTTGACATTGAGTCAGGTCAAGTCGCAGTCGAGTCGATTTCAGAATCAATGATGTTGTTGCACCTAGTCAAGTTAACATTCCCTAATAGCTTGTATAGGGTACCAATCCAAACTCCTTTCATTAAGACCATCACACCTTTGACCATTTTGCATGAATCCTTTTGAAACAAAGTATGCACACATACATCACTCATCTTGTTGACATATATCAGGTTTCTTTCCAAAATCAGAATGTGTATCACACCTGGAAGGGTTCTTTTCCTCTCATCCTATAGTGTCAATCAGACTCTTCCCCATATGACAATTATATTTGTGGAGTTTTCCCCCAAGAACACATCACCCCCATCATATCGTTCATATTCACATAACCATTATTTATGTGGTGTCATATGATAGGATTCTCTTAAGTCGATCAACCAAACATCTTGATCCGACTGTGTACTGGTCGATGCCAGGTACACATCACCTCCCTTGTGAGGGGTCGTCTTTCTCTCAATTGACTGCTTCTCATCGGATCTAGCACTGGCTTTTATTTCCTTCAACTTATAGTTCTTTTTATAATTCCCATCTTTACCACATTTCTAGCATCTTCGCATCAACTAAACTGGGGATTTAGATATACCCTTTGAATTGAAATTTCTATCAGAGAATTTTCCTTTATCTTTTTATACTAGTCAACCTCTCACTACTAGAGCATCTTTGGTTGATCCTTCCATGTTCTTCCTTCTCATTTCTTTTGACAACAGAGAAGCAACCACTTCCTCTAGTGCTAGTGTGGTTGCATTACTCCCAATAGCCATGACTAGGCTATCCCAGGAGTCTAGAAAAGAACATAATAGGCCAATACACTTCTCCTCATCATTGATATTAATATCCACAGATTATAACTAGCTTAAAACAATATTAAAAAAAATTAAATGCTTAGTCACCGAACTTCCATCACTCATCCTCATAAGATACAATTTATTTATGAGAAGCAACTTATTTACCAGAGATTTTGACTAGTATAAGCTTCCCAAATTGTCCCACAGTTTCTTGGTTGAATCTTCACGTGAGACATTCAACAAAACCAAATCCTCAAGACAAATCTGAATCATACATCTTTCTCTTCGTTTGAGTTTCTCCCATTCTTCCATCGATATGCCTGTCGGCTGGGTACCTGGACAAACTGTTGTCCATTGTTCTCGATCTACAAGAAGATCTTCCATTTTAGGATTCCAAAGCTCAAAATTCTGGCCATTGAATTTTTCTATATCCATTCTAGAATTCATCTCCATTCTTTACCACGATCTTTAACACAATTTATGACTTACGACTCTTACTGTACCTAGGGTTTAGTTCTCAGATTCAAGATTGGAAAATCAAGATCCGATATACTCACCAAAGCATAGCACCACTCTGATCACTCACTTGTTAGGGAAAACCTAATATCTAATACCACATGTCAGGAAATGAAAGACACACTTCCACACTAATCCTATAAGAAGAGAAGAAGAATTTAATCAAGAAAGCAAATGACACAAGCAATCACACAATACACTGAGATTTTATCTTGGAAACCCTTAACTGGGAAAACCAACATTCCTTTGATTGTTTTGCTCTCTTGTTGTCTTATTCAATCTAAATAAAATGTTACATGTCTAACGTTGGTCCACACTTAATCCACAATCGACATCATACCCTCTTGCATGCGCAAGAACAACCCTATAGCCAATTCGGCTTAAATATGCATGACCAACCATCTACAATTACACATGCATTAACCTACATAAGTGCATTCTACGATTACTACATTAGCCTTTAAGGCCTTATAACACGCCTCTTTATAGGATTTACAATAGGAAAAATCCTAAATATTGGTGCCCAAAAATGGTTATAGATCCATACATATCATTGGCTACAAATCCTGCAAAACCCAGAATTTTGTTACGGTCAACTCCAAGTCGGGTTACCATCCGGTCCTCCATTTTGTCTCTAGTTGGTCGTCTCATGCCCACACTTCAACCTCTTGTTGGTTGACTTGTCGTTGATATATTTGACTTCGAATTTACCCGGTCGACTCCCTCAACCTTCGACTTGTTGTCGATCCACCTAGACCTTGACTGTTGTCAATCCACCTTGATGTTTGATCGTCAGTCGATTCACCTCGACTAGAATTTCACTTAAAAGAATATAACAACCCAACATCTTCAATTTCTCATCTATTATTCACTTTATCTTCCAAAATCATTTTCATGTCAATGTCAAATCTTGATCTATCTCTTATATTCCTCTTCCACGTTGTTGGGCTACTTTGCCTTGTTATCTCTGACACCTCTACAAGGATCCCTTGTTGTTGAGTTGGTTTCTTACTTGATGGTATCTTGTTTTCTTGTCCTAAGGGGGTGCATCTTCATTATGTTTATCTCCTCTCACATATTAGATAACTCAAGTCTCATACCTCAAGGAAGGTTCCAAAACAACAAGATAAAATGAGTTATCTCCTTTCTCAAGGCATGTTGGGTTTCCATACAAAGTTTGATCATTTTATATGGTTGATCTAGAGTGTTATTTTGCATTGTTTTGGATATCAAGGTCAAGTTTGGTTTATAGGAATGTGTAGTTTCATATGAAATACAAGCTGGGTGAAAAAATACTCTCTTTGAGTGACATTACACCACTCCTCTTAAACACAGGTAGCTTTTCCACCTACAACATTATTTTTCCATGTGTGTTCCTTCCTTTTCAAATATTTTTCATATTTAGGAATTAGGGTAATTACCTTACCAACCCTAAAACCTTAATTAATTTAGTGCCATCCTCTCCCTCTCTTCCCCTCCTAGGTTTCTCAAGTTTCCCTAAAACCAAGTGAAAACTCCACTCTGCCCTTCCTCTTTGCGGTAGCATGGTGCCTAAATCTAACCATCATGATAAATTTTGTTGATGCCACTAAGGGTGAGGATCATATTGATATCAATCATGGCTCAAGGGAAAGTCTCAAGATGATTAAGAATGGGAAAAATTGTAGCCTAGAGGATAGAAGTAGTATTGATAATTTGACAAAGGACTTCATAGATATTTTTGGTTAGGGACATGATGACCTTAAAGATTACAAGATATATGTCATTAATCACACTATTCCGTTGAAAGAAGGGTCTAAACCATTCAAGAAAAAATATAGACTTATACATCCCAGGTTGGTCCCAATTCATTCGATGGGAAGTGTAAAATATGTTGAAGGCTAAGATCACCACTCCTACCGAGAATTCATTATGGGTTTCTAATGTTGTCCCTATAATAAATAAAAAAAGTGAATATATCAAGGTGTCTATATCATTTTCCCTTATCTTGGTAAGTCTCAAGTACTATTCAACCACTCCTCTTAAACCTAGGTAGATTTTCCACCTACAACATTATTTTTGCCTAATTGATATAGAACCCTATATAACATAATCAACCCTAAAATCTTAATTAATTTAGTGCCATTCTCTCCCTCTATTCCCCTCCTAGGTTTCTCTATTTTTCCTAAAACCAAGTGACAACGATGACGACTGCGATGACAATGACAATGATGATGATGACAATGACGATGATGATGAGGAGTAGGAAATCGACAATGTTGATTATGGTGGGGAAAATGATGATGAGGATGACGATGATGATTATGATCACGATGACGATGATGATGATGAGGATTGAGACAATGATATCGATGAAGAAGATGACAATGTTGATGATGACGATGATGATGATGATGATGACAGTGACAATGATGATGATGATGACAATGACTATGACGATGACAATGAAAAAGATGAAAATGATGATGAATGTGATGACAATGACAATGATGATGACAACGACGATGATGATGATGAGGAGTAGGACGACGACAACATTGTTGATTATGGCGGTGACAATGATGATGAGGACAACGAAGATGGCGATGATCACAATGATGACAATGATGATCATGACAATGGAAATGGAGACAATGATGACAATGACAATGACGTCGATGATGATGATGATGGCGACTACAAAAATGACTATGATGATGATGATGATGAAAATGGAAATGTCGAGGATGATGATGATTTTGATGACGACGATGATGATGGTGATGATGATGACAATGGCGATGATTATGATGATGATTATGATGATGATGATGATGACCATGATGATGATGATGACAATTATGATGACGATGAAGATGATGATGATGATTGCGACAATGAATATGACAATGATGATGATGATGATGACGACAATGATGAAAATGATGATGATGATAATGATGATAATGATGATGATGAAAATAATGATGATGACAATGATGATGACCATGGTAATGACAATGGTGATGACGATGATGGTGACAATGGAAATGATGATGACAATGGTGATGAAAATGATGATGACAATGGCAATGATGATGACAATGGTGATGATGACAATGGTGATGATGACAATGGCGATAATGACAATGACGATGATGACCATGGTGATGATGATGATGATGACGATGATGGTGATGTTGATGATGATGATGGTGGTGGAAATGACAATGGCAATGATGATGATGATGATGATGATGACAATGGTGATGACAATGATGATGAAAATGGTGATGATTACAATGGCGATGACGATGGCAATGATGATGACCACGTAAATGACAAAGATGACGATGATGATGACTATGACAATCAAGATGATGAGGATGATGATGACCAGATGATGACAACTGTGAAAATCATGACGAAAATGACAATGATGAACATGGTGATGACGATGATGATGATGATTACGACTGCAATAATCACGATGATGACGATGATGATGACAATGACCATGATGATGATGACTATGAAAATCGCGATGATGATGATGATGATGATGACCATGAAAATGACGACGACGACGATGATGATGACTATGACAATCATCATGACGATGACTATGATGACCATGATTATGATGATTACGATGATGATGACGAATGCGACAATCATGATAATGACGAAGACGATGACCATGACAATGATGATGATGATCTTGATAATCATGATGACGATGATGAATGTGATAATCAAGATGATGATTGTTAAGCCCTAATATTGGCTCATTACCACTTAATTGGGGCATATTAGATTAGTAATGTTATTTTATTTATGTCATATTTAGGCCATTAGTTGTAATTTAGATTAGTAATGCTATTTTATTTATGTCGGCTTTAGGCCATTAAACCTCCTAGTCTCCTATATATACCAAGGAGACATTTTCATTTTGAATCATTTGGTACTTGAACATTTAAGTGGGGTAAAAGGAGGTTTCCCCTCGAAGAGGCTTATTATATGAAATTATCTCTTTTTCAAGGCGTTGAGTAATTTTCCTGAGGTTTTTCTATGCTATATTGATGTTTGGTCCTTAACATATGGAATCAGAGCTCAAGGTCTTGGGGTTTCGTTGCTACATCTGAGACACCGTGGAATTTTTGCTATAACTTTTTTTCTACAACGTTTCAGAAGGAATGGATTGGAGGATATTTAGAAGACGGACCAAGGTACGTTGGGTTTAAAATTTAGCTCCTGAGGCCTTATACTTTCAGAGATACAGCCTGTACAAGATAGGGTTCTGGAATCATCCTGAAATGAGTCATTGTGGAATTTTTACTATAAAAAACTTTCTGTAACGTTTCAGACCCTGACCTCTGGAGGAAATTTACAGAAATTAGTATTGTATCTTTGGTAAAAATTTCATATTCTGGGTCATCTTAAATTCGTAGATACACCTTGTGTAATATAGGGTATATGACTAGCCCTATTGACTAGTCTCAAGAAGGTGTTCCAAGTAAAACAATCATAACTTCTTTCCAGAGTATCCAAATTGTGTGGGACTGGTTTCATTGGATCGTGGACAGTCTGTAGTATTTTGGGTGCGAGTTTCAGAATTTTATATCAATTATTTTATGCGGGTCACACTATACAAGTGAGATCTCATGGAAAGGCCAAAACTCAGCAAGTTGTGGGGAATTTGCCGTAAATTCCACTTGGAACATCCAATTTTGATCAGACCTATGGCATTGCAGAGAAAAAATATCATAGAAATACATAAGAGAAATTTTCATACCCAGAAGGGCCAAAAATTGGGAGATACAACAGAAGCAATATTGTCTAGCAGAACCACCTCAAAATCAAGGTTCAAAAGTGATACTTGGCCA
>ML810743.1:0-17239 GCA_009831015.1 Picea engelmannii | reverse complement strand
AATATCCTCCCAAATGGAATGAGTCACCATACATACCTCCTCATCTATTTGAAGGACCAAATTCTTTTGGCATTCAACAATTCTAACATGCATATTTTTATCACCTGCCTCTAATAATCTCCATATACAATGAATATTGTATCCTTGAAACTGTACACTAAATATTTCCAAATCTTTGTAAATTGGAGAGAAAATAACAAATCGTGATTTTCAAAAACTATTTGGTCATCTTTTAAGAATAAACAACAATAGTAGGGATAGAATTGAAGCACAAAAACATAATAGGACCATATTTGTTAGCAATGTCTTTAAGAATGTGATGAATATGCATTCTCAATCATTATAGATTGTTGATTATTAGCCATGGATTAGGTCCTAGAGGAAAAGTATGAAACGAATTATGGAAACTCATGTCAAACCTTCAATCATCACTTGTTAAGTGGGGTTGGGTAGTGTGTACTAACACTACATTGCATGGATGAAAGGAAGAAGCATATTATATTTATATGATTTGGTTTTTCCCTTCGAATGACCCTCATTGAGGGATCTACTATGGCATGGTTTGACTTATGGTTTAGTTCACACCAACAATCCTCTACTGACATTGTGCACCCAGGACCCATACATCTTCAACTATGGTTAGTGTGCTTAAGATTAAGTTTATACTTGATCCAATAAGGTTATGTTATCAACCATGAGAAAAGTAAGATTTTAACTTTCTAGGTAAAAGTAGATGTAGAACACTATTAGGGAAAGTTATAGCAATAACTTATATCACATTATGTGTATAAATAAAATATTAATTAGATATTGTTTCTACGCTTCTTATCATCTTTTTTCTTTCCCTTACAAAAGATGATAATTGGGATAAGATGGGGCAGGTAAAAGCATATGCAGAACACTACCAAGGCAAGTTCTAGCTATAACTTGTATCACATTATGTGTACAAATCATATATTATTTACATGCCTTCTTGTCATCTTCTTTCTTATCCTTAATTAGAAAAATGATGAGTGGGACAAGATGTTCAGGTAAATGAAGTTATACTATCTAGTGAATTTTCTTTTCTAGAACAATGCCTTTGTACAATGATTTTCTCAAGAAATCCTTCACTTTATCATAAATCTTGTTTATTCCTTTGATATTCATCCCATTTGAATTTCAAACTCAATGGATTCCAAGTAGACATAATGTAATGATTTTTAGATTAATAATTCATTGAAAATTTTGTCATGAAGAAATACATTTCTCTGTAATTCACATCACTCATAGAGATAATGAATTTTAGTCCACACATAGTGATGATGTAGAATCCACCTAGGAACTTCATGGTGCATGATGATCATCCCTGTTAGGAAATTGTTGGTGTGATTATCCTCTCATGCAATGTGGACTATTGATATCATTTGAATCAATGGTTTTCAATTCCTAATTGAGTGGTATAGGTGACCCATGAAAATGTGATGAGATCTAATAATGACCCTTGATTTCCTCATACTCTAAGAATCATCGAGAAATTCTCCATATATATAAGTAGTTGCATTTTCTTAATACCTATCTCATTTTAATCAACCATCAAGATTTTGATTAAAACCTTTCAAAAACTCCATTAAAACCCTCTACTATCATTGAACTGAAATTGATTTGATAATAAACGAATATCTCAAATTGTTTAAATTCATGCTAATATACAAATAAATAACTAACATATATAATCTATGAATAAATTCTCTATTAAGAATTCATATGAACCATCCCAAAAAATAATACCCTAATTCCTTCCATTACTTTTTCCCAATACTGCAACAACATTCATTAAACATAATACAAACTACTCACCAAATAATAATAATTTAGTAGCTTATATATGGTGCATGGAAGCTTCCTTTGACGTTTATGAACTAGTTCAAATCTGAGCTTTTCTTAAAGTCGTCTAATAGAAAAAGTTGACACCATTTCAACCGTTAAAGAAATTATGCATGTAAGAGAGTTGGCCCACAACGTAGGTGGTTCACATGTTGGAACTTGAGACCTTTCTTATTTATGCATATGCCAACTCACTCAACTTAGAAATTGTGTAATCCATCCTACCTCCTATTTTAGAGGAAATTTGGCTAAGATGTCCTAGCGACACTCATAGTATGAAAAAGACATCTCGATTAGAAAATGATGGTTACTCCGTATAAATTTGGACTCACTTAAAAACAAATTTCCACACAAAAAACCAGCAATTTACATTTCTAAATTATGTTTTAGCTTCGGTAAATTTTGATTCATTGAAAACATGAGGTATGATTTCCTCGTACCTATACATCTTATTAAAGATCAACACTTTATAGTGGGACGACTTTTGATATACAAGTATTTTCATTTTTAAAGATAATTAATATTTTTTTATAAATATATTAATTTAAGTTAAAAGAGAGTTAAATATTATATATTAAGTGGTTGTAGTTTATATATATATATATATATATATATATATATATATATATATATATTCAAAATTATACTCTATTGAAAATATGTCTATAAATAACTTTTCCCCTACACTTATTCTTCCATTGCACATGCATGTTATAGCTTTAATTTCTACCCTACAAGGCTATAAGGGAATTCAACAAAAGATAAAAGCCAACACACATCTCTAGCTTAGCATTCGAGTCATTTTTTGGGTCATTGTGGGTCATGCATGGGACAACAAGCGCTAATCGTCATTGGTCGGCTATAGTGCAACAAGTGACGACCCCTGCAACCTTCTAGATTCGCGGAGTTTCAAAGAGATAGGCGAGGGATGAGTTGTGTCTTCGTGGCATGAGCCTTGGAACTCACATCATTCAAGTATCCATTGGTCTCTAGAAGATCTAGAAGCTCTCCCGAGCCTCTTTCAAGGATCTATATAAGGAAGGCAAGTCTTTGTAACATCTCGCTCTTGCGAGGACATGTTATCGACTTATTCTTTGAGGATGCTTGCATGCAAGTGATCCGGTTATAGTACATGGTTATGTATTTCGGTTATGGATTTTAATGATGATGTTGATGGTTATGGTTTGATGTTATTGATATATGTGTATTGACAAATGTTATTGACGAGTTTTCCCTAAGTGTGCAGGACGTTGATAGAGTGTGGATGACGATGGCATCAATGGACCTCCTTGGACTCCGAATTGAGTCAGGGAGTGGATTGTATTGGTTTAAGTATTTCATTTATGCATATGTGACATATGATCGATTATAGTATGACTTTATATATAGATCATTGACAATGTTTCGTTGATGGATGCACGTTGACAATTGCTTGCTAATCTGACTCACATAAAGAGTAAAGGGGCCATGCACCTAGGCAGCATCTCTGTCACAGCCTACTAGCAATCTCGTCGTGGCTCGAATTTTAGGTTAACGATTACCTAGTTCGAGAGGTCCACGATGACGTGAGGGCAGACTAAGACAGTTGCTCACGAAGATTCTAAGGGGAATGCAATAAGGCAAGTTCCTTATTCCTTAGAATCCCTTAGTCTCTCACAAGGTCGCCTCAATGGAGTGTTGATTCAAAGGGTTGGAAAACTATCAAAACCAGTCAAGGGCGAGTGGCACCCTTGGAGCACAGAGTGTGTCTTGAAGGGCACATCAGGTAAATAAAATTTGAGTCAATGAATCTAGGTGGCCTAGAAAACCTTGAGCGAATAATTAAACCTTGTAAAATATTGAGCATTGTCGAATTTATTAATTAATTAAGGATTGAATTGATTACTTATAAATCCACAAATGAAAGTCTAATCCTATTCAAAAAAATAATTAAGCCTAAGTCTAAGTTATTAAGAAGACTAAAACTAAATTATAAATTAAATAATGAGGGGATGAAGTAAATCAAATTAAGAAATTAAGAAAAAAATAAAATAAACCTAAGGATTGTTGTAGGCTAAAGATTCTATGAAATAAATATTTTTTTCAGGGATATTTTCCCGAAATCCAACGAGAAATTGTTGGATTCGTAAATTTAAGTGATTATTTCTGTAAAATCCGAGTACTCTAGGAGTTTTTCAGCATGATGAATCCATTTCTGCATCCAGAAATGGATTCTGAACAACAAAAAATAGATTCGTGTAAATTTATATCGTTGAATTCTGGCGAAAAAAGCCATTTCGTAGAACAACTAGCCAACGCCCTAAAAATTGATTTAATACACATATGTGCAAGAAATTACCAAATTGGAATTTAAGTTTAGAGTGGAATAAAGTTGAAAGAATGTGTACGCATAGAAGGGTATCAAGAGTCTAGTTAACACTAGTCTAACTAGGAGAAGAATCCTATTTTAACTCAACTCAGATTTAGCAAGGCATCAGTCATTAATTGGGAATAAGGGGAATAAAGAGACAACTAGGAGTGATTTAAGGAGCCCTTTTAGGAAGGGTGAGGGAAATTGACTTTTATTAAAATAAATTGTGGAATTACTTGTGCAACTTGGGGGAGAGGATGACAAGTGTAAGGGGGAAATAATTATAAATCAATTAATTAAAAAGTGAATTAATTGTGCAAGTAGGGATGTGTCATGGAGAAATTATATAAAAAAAATGACCTAGATAAGAAATGGATCACACGGGTTATGGGTAAAGTTATGCTTTTAACTAAACCAAACTCTTGTCCAAGTCCCGTGACTCTGCCTTTTAACTAAACCAAACTCCTCCATCCATTGGGCGTTAGGGTCCGATGGAGTTGAATGCCATTATGGAATGGTTACTTGGTGGACTGTGATTTAGTTACGTGCGCCAGAACTTGTAGTCATAGGGGACAGTGCCCATGTAGAAGACCGGTTCAGAAGGGTGTGGTGCACTTCCATCCACAGTGGTTTCCTTCGTCCCTGGCATGCGAGCTTTCGTTGATGCCTGGTGTGAGGACCCTTCCTGGTGACGGTTGTATCACTTAATTAACCCTCAATCTCTATTTGGAGTAAGAGCACACCTGAGTTAAGCCTTTGGGTTGCTAAAAAAAATAAATTGAATTCAGAGTGCTTGACGAGATGGCGTTAGCCTTGTTCCTTGTTATCCCTCCATGTTTTCATTCACGCTTGATGTCTGGAGTTATGAAGAAACCATGCAACCTGGGAGGGCGACTGTCGATGGTCGCGTAATATGGTTTTATACCATCCTTCTTGTTTTATGCACAACCCTTTTTAATGGAACCTTATCCATGTCACCTTTCCTTTGCTCGCATTTTACCACCAGCCCACCCTGAAGTTTCCACGGTCGACAACGAGAAGGACTTGAGACACTCCAATTACTTAAGATCATTGACAGTAGTTGAAAGTCGGATATCTAGTGGAAGTATGTGTCCACCTAGAAAATCTCAGGGGTATTAAGTGATAATTGATGATTGAATTCGAACCATCACTTGGCGAGGATGCAATCATCTTCCACCTCTAATTCCTTAAGTTATCCCTCGGTTCCCTTAAAACGACAGAAGTTGACAAGTTGAATTCATTTTGGAAGGATACAAATTTTTACCTCGTCTTGAACACACTAAAAATTTATTAATCTTTTACCTTGAATTACTCTAGAAAATGTTGAAGCCTTATTGGATCAATGGAAATTATGTTTATCTTAATTTACTAAGGTTAAGGTTAGTCATAAGAGAGAAGGCCATTGAATGATCTTGTGGAAAAAGGGGTTTATTTCTTAAACACTCTAGCGGGGACCTCCCAAGAAAAACTTGTGAATGAGAGTTACTTAATGTAGTGTTTGGATTTCAAGAATAACTTGATTGGTGCTCCTAAATGCACTACCTAAGACATATTACCTGAAATGAGATTAGTGCATGGAAATGATAAATCAAATCATCATTTGGGGTTCATATCCCTTAATTATGATGTAACAATGAAATTAATAACATAGACATTCCATCCTAATCTTCCTTTATTAGTGATTAAATTTAACATTTTTTTTATTGATTAAAATTTAATCGTAATGGAATCCCTAATGCGCCTTACGTGTTAGTATTCTTAAGGAGTTTCTCCAGTTGCGCAACTTTGAGTAAGATAGAAAATGATTTTTCATGTATACCTTTTGCTTCGCTATGCAAGTATTGCATAAAATTGTGATATATCACCTTATCTTGTGGAAATAAATTTGAGTAAATAGATTCTCTTTCGCCATCAATAATATTGATGTATGATCGATTGAGTACTTAGATTTCTATTGCGCCATGAAATAAATTGATTGTTACTCGTGTGCCTTGGAATTAATGTGGTGTATGATTGGTAATGTGATTAGATATCTTTTTCACCATGAAATAAAATTGATGATCACTCTTGCGCCATGAATTTAATGTGATGTATGATTGGTTTTGTGATTAGATTACTTGCGTCATGAAGATAGAATTGATGATTACTTTTGTGCCATGAAAATAATGTTGACGATTACTCTTGCGCTATAAATTATGTGGATGTATGATTTTTCTAGAAATTAGTTTACTCTTGCGCCATTAAATAAAGTTGATGCATGATTGTTTAGTAGTTAGATTTCTCTTGCGCCATGTGATAATGTTAATGTATGACTGACAATCTAGACTGGAATTATGATTTGTGATTGATTAAGGGATTTAAAAACCTCCTTGTTCCTTAGAACAGTTTCCAGCCCTGAGACCTTAAGTGGTCAAAATCAATCAGATGAATCATGGGCTTGAGCGTTGCTTAAGTGTCCTGGAGGTCCTAACCATGCAGGATAGGTTGGGCGGGTAGTTATTTATTACTTAGTAATGTGGGTGATCATTTATTTTATTTTCTTCAGTTGATAGTGTTGTGTTGAATAACGTCGCTCTTTATGTTTATAGGTTGATTATGCATCTCTTTTAATTATGTCAATGCATCTAATGTGCCATTATTAAATTATGATGATGTGTAGCTTGTGATGTTATTATGTCATGATGTTTTTAATTTTCCTAATGATTTTTTTTTTTTTGCCAATTATACATCGTTGTTTGTTGTCGTAACAGAAGGGACATTTCATATGGTGTTAGAGTGGGTTCAAGCCTATGACTTGGATCATTATACCTTCCATTGTATTAAGCACTTGATTAATAACTTATCGTTAACTAAAATTGAAATTGTCCATGCAGGTAACCATGGTTAGAGGATGTCATGGAGGTAGACGACATGGTGCTAGGGGAGGAGGTGTGACACCTCCAGTAGCATCCATGCCAGGGGGGTCTAACCCCCAAGGAGAATAATAATTCATTGGACAAGAGTAGATTATTGTGGGGGGTGTGGTTGGATTGATGAGGTCCTTTCATAGGATGTCAAAGGCCTTGATTAACCGACTATATAGAGATGAGGCCAAGGTGCATGTACCCAATGAGGGTTCACAATGCACTCCAGCTGGCAGTGGAAAAATTCACAGAGAACTCGAGAAGGTTAATTTTCCCAAGTTCATGGGTTCCACAGACGTCTCAGTCGTCGAGGAATCGTTGGAGAACATGGTGATGTTCTTTGCACTTCATGACTACACCTCCAACATGAAATTCTACATGGTAGTATTTCATCTAGGGGAGGCGCTCTTCTGTGGTGGAAGATGCTCCTACCTCAACTGAACATGGCCATCGAAGACGTGTCATGGGAACTATTCGAGGAATGGTTCCGGAAGAGGTTATTTTCAGAGGAATTCATTGAGCACCATCTCAATGAGTTCAACACATTATGACAAGATGGTCATACGGTGCACAAGTATGAGGACTGATTCATGGAGCTGCTTAGGTATGCTCCACATATGAACATCGATAAGATGAAGGTCAACAAGTTTGTGTTCGAACTTAACTTCAACCTTCATAAGAAGGTGACGATCCTAATGCCACAAGCATTGCATGATGCAGTCTAGAAGGCCCTCATAGCAGAGGAAGAGTTGACCAGTGGGGGTTAGGGAAGGATTCCTGCAAGACCGACTGAACAGATGATGACAAGTGCGCAGTGGCATCAGACACTAGCAAGACATGCCTCAGGGTATCAAGATACGTCAAGAGGATCCATGTTCATGACACCACGATGACCAACTCCTTAGTAGAGGAATCCCTACAGAGGACCACAACATCAACAAGAACGTCTCCCGCAATAACAACAGTCTAGGCATGTTTAGTAGAACAGAACATGATTTCAGTCTGGTAGGCCAACAACTTCTACTTCGGGGACCAGGAGTACTAGATCGAAGACCAGATGTTGGACATGTGGAGAGCCACATTACCAGCGTGATTGTCTGGTTGAGAGAGTCGAAGTAGCCAGGTCATTCAGACACACTACAATTGGATATTTGGGCAAGGCTGATAGGATTCATGTAGCGGTGAATAACTTCCAAGCCGAGCACCAGTACATTGTGCTCGAGACATCAGGTACAATCATCGACCAAACTTTTAGTATTTTGATAGATCTGGTTGCTACGGAGAGATTTATTTCTAGTGCAAAACTGAAAATAATTAAGGTAAAGGTAGTCGAGCAGGACGAGTTTAGGTACGTAGAAATGGATTCGGGTGCCAAACAAAAGGTTGGAGGAAAGGTTACAGACTTGCACATTAACTTGGGAGATTTTGTAACAAATTCTAACCTCTACATCATGATCTTAGGATCTTACGACATCGTGATCGGTATAGAATTGTTGGAATCACAACATGCAATACTCAACTGTAAGACGAAACAGTTGAGTTTGACCTAGGACAAGGGACAAAGAAGCATGATCGTAGGAAGAAACAAGGGAGTGTCCTTGAGGTTCATTACTTACCTACAACTATAGAAGAGCATGCGCAAAGGATGCAATCTATATACAATCTTAGAGCTAAACGAAAAAGGCGAGGTGGAAGAATTAGAAGACCTTCTGGTAGTATGAGAGTTTGTTGACGTGTTCCCAAAAGAGTTGCCAGGATGTCCACCCGAAAGAGAGTTGGAGTTTACCATTGACTTGAAACTTGGAATGGAACCAATAGCAAGAACACCTTATCGAATGTCGACACCTGAGTTACAGGAGTTGAAAATGCAACTGAAGGAGTTGTTGGACCTAGGACTTATATGTCCAAGTGTGTCACCTTGGGGTGTGCTTGTTAATTTCATAAGAAACAAGGATGGGTCATGGAGACTCTGTATCGACTACCGTCAATTGAACAAGGAAACAATCAAGAACTAGTATTTGTTGCCAAGAATAGATGATTTGTTTGATCAAATGAAAGGCGCGACGGTGTTTTAAAATATCAACTTGAGATCGGGTTATTACCAGTTACAAATTAAAGAGGAAGATATTCCTAAGACCCCATTCAAGACGAGGTTCAGACACTATGAGTTTACCATTTTACTGTTTGGACAGAATTACTTAGCGAATATGATTTTGAGATCAATTACATAAAAGGAACGATGAACAGAGTGGCAGATGCGTTGAGTCGAAGACCACGCATCTTCTCGGTGATGCCTCTTCAGATGAACTTTCGAGAAAGGATTCTAACTATACAGATCGATGATGACTGGTATAAATAGGTTAAGGAAAATATTGGACAAGATGCCATGTTGGTACCAAATTTTGAAGGATGTACATTGGAAAACAACGGATTGATGAGGTATAATAACTAGATTTATGTACCGCCTAACGATGAATTGAGAAGTTTGATCTTAAGCGAATCTCATAGAGAAGTGTACATGGCTCATCCAAGAGTCACGAAGATGAGGGAAGACCTTAATCCTTTATTCTTCTGGGGAGGAATGAAGGAATCCATAGTTAGTTACATGGCACGATGTATAGAATGGCAGCAAGTGAAAGTTGAACATAGACATTCGGCAGGATTACTACAGCCACACGTTATTCTAGAATCGAAATGGGAGGTCATTTCAATGGAATTTATTGTTGTATTCTCACTGACGACAAGGAGGCACAACTTGATTTTCATGGTAGTTGACACTCTGACGAAGAGTGCACATTTTATTCATGTGCGTACAACATATCAGGCACTCGACATAGCAAGATTTTTTATTAGTGAGATTGTGATATTACATGGCGTTCCAAAAAGGATCATATCCAATCGAGGATCAATGTTTATAGGACGATTTTGGACTAGTTTCCAAGAGGCCTTAGGAACACAACTTAACTTTAGTACAACGTATCACCCTGAGACTGACGGGAAGACAGAAAGAACAAACCAAATTTTGGAAGATATGTTGCGTATGTACATGATGGACCAACATAAACGTTGGGAAGAGTTCTTGCCACTGGTAGAGTTTGCATACAGCAACAGTT
This sequence comes from Picea engelmannii, assembly GCA_009831015.1. NCBI lineage: Eukaryota > Viridiplantae > Streptophyta > Pinopsida > Pinales > Pinaceae > Picea > Picea engelmannii. Next base: position 6,986 of record ML810743.1, on the reverse strand, counting down.
ATCAAAGTACCATTAAGATGGCATCATTTGAGTTTCTTTATGGGAGATCATGTTGGGCACCATTTAGATGGGATCGACTTGAGGATAGGGTCTTGGTCAGACCAAAACCGATCCAAGAAATGGAAGAATAAATTCAAACAATAAGACAAAGGATTAAAGAAGTGCAAGATCGATAGAAGATTTATGTTGATGTGCGTCTCGTAGACCGCAATTATGAAGTCTGAGACCAGGTTTTATTGCAAGTGAAACCACAATAGTTCGATTAAGTCTGAAAAGGGAGCTAAACTCTCTCCTAGGTTTGTGGGACCTTTCGAGGTTATGGAAAATAAAGTACCTGTGGCCTATCGACTAGCCTTTCCTGATTCCTTGAGGCATAGGCATGATGTTTTTCATGTATCTATTTTGAGACATTATGTTAGTGATCCTACACATGTGATTGACATGAATTCCTTGTAGGTGTCGGAAGAGGGTGCACTCATGACGGAGCTAATCCACATTTTGGACCATCGCATTCGACAGCTACGGCATCGAACATTCAATCGGGTCAAGGTCCAGTGGGAAAATTATAGTCCACACTCGGCTACCTGGGAGGACACATATGATATGCACTAGCAGTTTCTGTATTTGTTTGATAGATTTGACATATAGATCTTGTCAGATACTTTTATTACTCCATTTTATATATTGTACAACTTTGGGACGAAGTTTAAAACAAGAGAGGGTGTATGTAACATCCCTCTCTTGCGAGAACATGCTATCAATTTATTCTTTGAGGACACTTGCATGCAAGTGATCCAGTTATAGTACATGGTTATGTATTTCGCTTACATATTTTTATGATGATGTTGATGGTTATGGTTTGATTTTATTGATATATGCGTATTGACATATGTTATTGACGCGTTTTCCCTGAGTGTGCAGGATGCTGATAGAGTGTGGATGTCGATGGCATCAATGGACCTCCTTGGACTCTAGATTGAGTCAGGGAGTGGATTGTATTGGTTTGAGTATTTCATTTATGCATATGTGACATATGATCGATTATAGTATGACTTTGTATATGGATCATTGACAATGTTTCGTTGATGGATGCAGGCTGACAATTGCTTGCTAATTTGACTCACATAAGGAGTAAAGGGGCCATGCACCTAGACCAGATATTGAGGGAGAGGTGTGGCAGCGTCCCTGTCACAACCTACTAGCACACCCACCTTGGCTCGAATTGTAGGTTAAAGATTACCTAGTTCAAGAAGTCCACGATGTCATGAGGGAAGACTGAGACAATATCTCATGAATATTCTAAGGGGTGTGTAGTAAGGAAGGGTCCTTGTTCCTTAGAATCCCTTAGTCTCTTACAAGGTCACCCGAATGGAGTGCTGACTCCAGGGGTTGGACAACTACCAAAACCAGTGAAGGGAGAGTGGCACCCTTGGAGCCCGAAGTGCGTCTTGAAGGAAAGGATGATTTTAGGGGCTAAATTTCGCTCATGGGCTAATTTTCCATTGTTTTTCCAAAAATGAGATTCTCTATTTTAAAATTATTCACCCAAATTCTACACGATAAAATTATTTTACCTTAAAAATAGCCACAATTTTATAAAAACTATATAAAATACTTAGAAATTTGAATATTTTTACAAAAATAGTGCCAAACATTTATAGTTGACATATGAAGGATTAGTAAGATTCGCCAAGGTATCTACATTTTAAAATAGCTTTCCATCCTTAAAATCATCCTTGCTTGAAGGGTATGTCGCGTAAATAAAATTTGAGTCGATGAATCTAGGTGGCCTAGAAAACCTTGAGAAAATAACTAAACCTTGTAAAATATTGAGCATTGCCGGATTTAATTAATTAATTAAGGATTGAATTGATTACTTACAAATCCCCAAATGAAAGTCTAATCCTATTCAAAAAAATAATTAAGCCTAAGTCTAAGTTATTAAAAAGACTAAAACTGAATTATAAATTAAATAATGAGGGGATGAAGTAAATCAAATTAAGAAAATAAGAAAAAAAATAAAATAAACCTAAAGATTGATTTAATACACATATGTGCAAGAAATTATCAAATTGGAATTTAAGGTAAGAATGGAATAAAGCTAAGAGAATGTGTACGCATAGAAGGGTATCTAGAGTCTAGTTAACACTAGTCTAACTTAGAAGAAGAATCATATTTTAACTCAACTCAAATTTAGCAAGGCGTTATTCATTAATTGGGAATAAGGGCAATAAAGAGACAACTAGGAGTTATTTAAGGAGCGCTTTTAGGAAGGGTGAGGGAAATTGACTTTTATTAAAATAAATTGTGGAATTACTTGTGTAACTTGGGGAAGAGGATGACAAGTGTAAGGGGGAAATAATTCTAAATTAATTAATTAAAAAGAGAATTAATTGTGAAAGTGGGGATGTGTCATGGGTAAATTCTATAAAACAAATGGCCTAGATGAGAAATGGATCACATGGGCTATGAGTAAATTTATGCTGCAGAAATTTGACTGGTTTTACTCGTGAGAGTTGGGATACCCAGCTTGAGAGACAGTGGTGGCTCTACCTTAAGAGGTAAGTTGGGAGCTAGAGGATTCTGGTTGTGTGTGTGTGTGGCCCCTTTATGGCTTGAGGGGCTAAGGGGGAAGAATAGTAACCCTAGCGTTGACTGGGAGGTACCGGTGACGTATTAATGATTAGCAAGTGAGAGCGAGGAGGAATGTTGGCTATCGAAGATCATCTCTAGGTCCATCTCCGTCATTGACTACGGTATTTTTATTGAGAATTGTAATTGTAATAATATCGAATTGTATATATATTCAGTTTAGAAATTGTCGTCATTGTATTATATATCTTATAACAATTGGAAAACCTCTTGATGCTTGAATTCAAACAATTAATGATTGATAATAGATTTTATATATGTATAGATATTATGAACTTCATTGGTCGCTGCAATTGGCATGCTTTACAATTTTTAAATTTAGTTATCAATTTTTTTTTTCACATTTGCTAATGGATGCAATCTGGATGTTAGAATGTGTATTGGGATCATTCATTTATTGGTATCTCATCAAGTTATTCAGTGTACAAATTAAAACAATTCTTGATCAGTGTATTGTTAAAATCGAAGGCTCTAAACCTTTATTTTATTATCGTTCTGTTGGAGGGGGGAATCTCTTGGGGCCTTGTGAATTAATTTATGTTGCAAGGAATGAATTCGCACCAGTGATATTTGATTTTTACATTAAAATTCGTATTGGATTACTAATTCTATACCGATTCGAATGCTTGGTGATTGCAAAGAAATTTGTAGGAATCATATTTAGTCATTGGTTATTCCAGTCTGTTTTTCTTGCTAGCGAATTTTCCCCTGTGAAAGAAAAGAAAACCTCGAACTCCATGCTCGATTTTTGTCTACGATTTGGAAATTATGAATTTCTCTGTAATTGTTGACCCTCCTTTGAATAACCCAGTTTTAAATTGAATTGTGTTGAGCTTGGTGATGGTTGGTGCATGGGGCTTGGGGGTTTTAATTTCATATTTTTTTTTCCTAGAGTAAATTATCGAAGGGTAATTCCACTCGAATACCGAACTTCTTTGATAACTAGATCGTAAATTCAATAGAACCCTTAGAGTAGATCGTTTCCCAATTACTTATGACCCCTGTCTCGAATTCTGCTTGAGAACCTAACTACATTGACCCTTTTGTCATTTATATTCACTGGCCAGCCATATTGACTGACTATAACTTCCTTGAACTGACCATATAGATTCATCGACCTTACAGGAAGACAAGTGTGTTGTGAGGAGTTTCAATTAATATTTGTGTGCTATAGTTTGATTGTGTATATGATGTGATGTATTCCCTTAGTAATTTCATATCTCTTATGGAAGATTCAAAGCCCCCTCCTTATCAGTCAAACGTGCTTACATACCCTCACTTGGAGCCCAAAGAAAATTTGATCCAACATCATAAGTGGAATCCCAACCTATGGATCATGACTACATCCCTTGGGTGTTCAATAGAATGATTTAATGGGTGTAAGTTTGGATTTGGCGCATGGAATTTAACCTTTGTCCAGGTCCTATGACTCTACCTTTTAACTAAGACAAACTCCTCCATCCATTGGGAATTAGGGTCCAATGGAGCTGAACTCCATTATGGAATGGTTACTTTGTGGACTATGATTTAGTTACGCATGCCAGAACCCGTAGTCATAGGAATGCCCATGTAGAAGACTGATTCAGAAGGGTGTGGTACGCTTCCATCCATAATGGTTTCCTTCCTCCCTGGCATCCTATTCTGAGGGCCCTGCCTAGTGATAGTTGTCTCACTTGATTAACCCTCAATCTCTATTTGGAGTAAGAGAACACCTGAATTAACCCTTCGAGTTGCTAAAAAAAATTGAATTCGGAGTGCTTGACGGGATGTCGTTAGCCTTGTTCCTTATTATCCCTCTAAATTTTCATTCAAGCTTGATGTTTGGAGTTATGAAGAAACCATGCATTCTAGAAGGGTGACTGTCGATGGTTGTGTAATAAGGTTTTATACCATCCTTATTGTTTTTTGCGCAACCCTTTTTACTGGCACCTTATTCGTATCACCTTTCCTTTGCTCTCATTTTTCCACTAATCCACCCTGAAGTTTCCACAGTCGACGACGAGAAGCACTTGAGACAATCTAGTTAGTTAAGATCATTGAAAGTAGTTGACAGTCGGATATCCAGTGGAAGTCTGCGTCCACCCAGAAAATCTCAGGGGTATTAAGTGCTAATTGATTATGGAGTTCAAACAATCACTTGGCGAGGACACAATCGTCTTTCACCTCTAATTCCTTAATTTATCCTCCAATTCCCTTAAAATGACAAAAGTTGACAGGATGAATTCATTTTGGAAGGATACAAATTTTTACCTCGTTTTGAGAACACCAAAAAATTATTAATATTTTACCTTAAATTACTCCAAAAAATGTTGAAGCCTTATTGGATCAATGGGAATTATGTTTATCTTAATTTACTAAGGCTAAGTTCAGTCATAAGAGAGAAGGCCATTGAATGATCTTGTGGAAAAAGGGGTTTTATCTCGTAAACACTATAGCGGGGACCTCCCTAGAAAAACTTGTGAATGAGAGTTACTTAATGTAGTGTTTGGATTTCATGAATAACTTTATTGGTGTTCCTAAATGCACTACCTAACACATATTACTTGAAATGAGATTAGTACATGGAAATAATAAATCACATCATCATTTGGGGTTTGTATCCCTTAATTATGATGTAACAATGAAATTAATAACATTGACATTCCATCCTAATTTACCTTTATTAGTGATTAAATTTAATATTTTTTTTATTGATTAAACTTTAATTGTAATGGAATACCTAATGTGCCTTGCATGTTAGTATTCTTAAGGAGTTGCTCCAGCTGCACAACTTCGAGTAAGATAGAAAAGGATTTTTCATGTACGCCTTTTGCTTCGCTACACAAGTATCACATAAAATTATGATATATCACCTTATCTTATGGAAATAAATTTGAGTAAATAGATTCTCTTGCGCCATCAATAATATTGATGTATGATCAATTGAGTACTTAGATTTTTGTTGCGCCATGAAATAAATTGATTGTTACTCTTGTGCCTTGGAATTAATGTGTTGTATGATTGGTAATGTGATTAGATCTCTTTTGCGCCATGAAATAAAATTGATGATTACTCTTGCGCCATGAATTTAATGTGATGTATGATTGGTTTTGTGATTAGATTACTTGCGATGTGAATTTAATGCGATGTGTGATTGGTTTTGTTATTAGATTACTTGTGCCATGAAGATAGAATTGATGATTACTTTTATCCCATGAAAATAAATTTGACGATTACTCTTGCGCTATAAATTATGTGGATGTACAATTGTTCTAGAAATTAGTTTACTCTTGCGCCATTAAATAAAGTGGATGTATGATTGTTTAGTAGTTATATTTCTCTTGCGCCATGTGATATTGTTAATGTATGACTGAAAATCTAGACTAGAATTATGAGTCATGATTGATTAAGGGATTTAGACACCTCCTTGTTTCTCAAAACATTCGCCAGCCCTGAGACCTTAAGTGGTCAAAATCAATCAAATGAATCCTGGGCTTGAGTGTTGCTTATGTGTCCTGGAGGTCCAAACCATGCAGGATAGGTTGGGAGGGTAGTTCTTTATTACTTAGTAATGTGGGTGATCATTTATTGTATTTTCTTCAATTGATCATGTTGTGTTGAATACATGGCATTGGCCCTCTTACTTGCATAATTTGCCAAATCACTCTTGAGAAGCTCTACTTAAAAAAACAAATTTTAGAGAATGTGCACTCCCTAAACCACTACAACCCGCGTACATATGCTTGTTTCATGCTAGACAACCCATGTACATACGCTTGCTGGACAATACATATCCCGCGTATACCTCCAAAAGTTGTAAAACTTAAAAAGTTGTAAGGAATTTGGTGGAATTCACGAGCTATTGGAGGTTTCCCAACCAATTCACCTACTATAGCCCATCCCCCAAATGAATAACCATCCTTTTGTCATATAAAAGGAGGTGTTGGGGTCTCATTTCATAACTAAGCATAAGAATGGCGAAACTCTGCCCAATTTCACTTCCCTTCCTTGCCCAAGAATTTGCTACCTTTTGTGAGTAACTGCCTCAACATTCCCTCTTCAACCCCTTCTTCTTCCATTCAATCCATTCCCTTTCCTTGAGGGGATCAGAAGATTGAGAGAAGAGGCCTGTTGAAGGTGCACTTGGAACATTGTAAAGAGGAGCCCAGACTAGGTTCATGGAATGATGGCCGACATGGATTGTAAGTTTTAGTCTTTGTTTGATGAATAAAAGAATCTATTTTCCCTATCCCAAATGATGATGTTTTGTGTATTTTTATTTGATTTATACATAGAATTTGATATCTAACCCTAATTTATGAATATAAATAGCATGCTTGTAGTCCTTTTTTTCC
>ML810742.1:233019-245883 GCA_009831015.1 Picea engelmannii | reverse complement strand
CTATTTTTAGTGGATTTTGTAAATTAATCCTGGATTAAGGGATTAGGGTTTTGGTATCTACGGAATACCTAAAAAAATTGTATATATTGTATGGTGAATGGTGAAATTCGATATATGAATATAAGAAAGGTTTTCTCGGTTGAGGGTTTCCGGTATAAAATCTATGTGTACTATATGTATGAGCCATTGATTAATTTTTGTCTTGCGGGAGAATCTATATGCATTTCTTTACTTCACATGTTTAAAACTTACAAAGACAACCTTTGTCAAGGAAAGAAGGACCAAAGAAATTGTCATTGTGGTTGAAGAAAAGGAAACAAGAAAAGGAGTCGAAATAAAAACATTACTCCAATGTGCTTGTAGAATCTTGAATGAGGGTAGCCAAGGGATTTTTATGCCATCCAAAACTACACCAACACTTGGAATACCAAGTAACCAATCTAGAAAGCACAAGAAAAAATAAAATAGTTATGCACCAAGCAAGTCATTCTTGACCTTTCTTACTACTACAAGAAGAAGGGCCATCAAGTTGCTAGTTATTGATACTCTGAGGTGTGTTCCTTCTATGGAAATAAATGGAATCTTGAGGCTTATTGTTGGAAGAAGCAAGAAACCTCCCATAATCCTAAATTTTTCTAAGTTAAGAATGGCTAGAAAATTTCCCCAAGATGGTATCAAGTTTAGAGGAACATGAACAACAAGAGAATTTCAAGCAACCCATGCAGTAGTAGAAATTTTTGCTAGCATTGTAAGTTAACTACAAATTGGGAAGACAAGTGTTAGATGCTTCATCTGGAACTTCATCCCAAGAAATGCATAAGCAATAGAAAAGTTTGGAAAGTCAAGGTTAAAGTGAAGGAAGCATTTCCTACACTTTCCTTTTTCTAGATAATATGTCCCAAGGGAAAAATCTCAGGCATTTCCCCTCATTTATAGGATGGTGCCCAAGGAAAAACCCATATTCTTCAAGGCATAATTCCAAGTCAACAACAACAATCAATTGATGAAGATAAAACATGTAACCAAGTGGGATTTGAACCTAAGCAAAGAGGATAACTACTTTTCCTCGCAACCACTTGAGTTATGGGATCTATAAAAATAGACTATGTCATCTCCACAAATGAAATGGACAATAGTTTTATGCCAACATCAACGAAAACCCTTATTCAACTCTTATATTCAATATTGCAATGGAGGAATACCTTCTTGGAGAAATGTTAAATATTTATGTAGAGCTTACTTGGGGGGGTTCACTGAAACTCCATAATAAGCCAATGAAATAGATTTTCTTCATTGCAGTTGAGGAGGCAAGCACAAAATTGTAGAAGAAGAATATAAAGAGCTAAGTTGAATCCTTTGGGGATCAAAATCCTATGAATGGGTAGGTTAGATATATAATGGATTTGAAATAATCTCTCCTCTAATATTGTATGAAGGTTGAGTGATTAGTTATTTTAAAAGGATGATTAGAACATTCAAATGAATTCGATGAAGACCAAAGTTTTAATCTTGACTCCATAATAAGATGAAACAAACCACTTGTTGAATGGAATTCATGGAGGTAGATTTATAACAAAGAGACACCTTACTCAAGGGATCACACAACCCAAGAGAGATGGGGGAAAATGAAGCTTGGGAAGAAGCATGGGTAGTAGCATAAAGATAAAGGACTCAAAAACAAGAAGTATTCTTAAAGATCAGAGGACAAAGAAGATTTTCAGCCTATCCACAATGAACAAATATTTTCTTTTATCCAAATCCATAATCTACAAAATACCGCTAGTAAGTAAGAATACATGAAAACTCTAATAAACAATGTATATATCTCATTTGTAACTACCCATAAGAAAATAAACCAAGAAGTCAATCCATTGAAACCATATTTGCACAAATCCATTCACCCCATGTAATGAATTCACGTTGTGAAGTTTGATCTCAAATGGTGATTATGATTTGCACCAAAAAAAAAAATTAATTCCATAGATGATCTATGTTGGCAAGATGGATGGGCCATAAGCCTACCATTTACAAATCGCTACTAATGAAAAAGAGCATTATAAAACCAATTGTCAAAGCTACAAGGAAGCCATACACTTAGTCCTAATGCTAGAATCAATAACTATAAAATCTTTAGGCAATAAAATAAAATCTCAAATCCAAAACTAACCCAATCAAACAAAAATGCAACTAGTGATAGTGTCATTAAAAGACACACCATTGAAATCAAGGTTGTTTATTTTACAAAGAATATGATTTAAGAATTACCTATTGCATCAAATTATGATATTGGCATGTGGTGCATTTATCAAAAGTATACACTCATAATATAGAAGAATGGCAAACCCTTAAGAATAAGAACATTGATAAAGCCTCTAAGAACAATGTGTCCTTGTAGCCACCATTTCCAAGCTATGAATATACCAAGACCCTATGCTTGAACATGAAAACATTGAAACAAAAAATTCTCCCAAGGAAAATTATCCTTAATTTAATCCCTCTAACTCTTTCAATGACAAATAAGAAGAAGATGAACCCAAGCCTTCTTAAAAAAGAAGGTTCCTTATGAACTACCTACATCTAGTCAATCTTACCCTTGTAAGGAACATTCTTAATCATCATAGACATCAAAAATTACCCATCCTTTCTTTTTGAAGTTATCCCTACTAAGTATTAACCTAAGGCCTCACGTGATGGGATTTCTCCTCCTCCCCCTACCCAAGTCTATTTTTTAAATACTCATTCTAGGCCTTATTTTATCCTTGATGACATCTCTTCCCATGCTTCCAACATGCCCCTAATGGATATATTTCATACCTAACCTAAGAAAAGATACATCCTTATACAATCACTCACTAATGTATCTCCTAAACTTACCAAATTTCATTGTTCTCCCTCTTGTCTAACCTTTCCCCTTACTCCATAATATTGAGTGCATGCCTAATGTTACTTTTATATTCAAGTTGAACATGATAATATGATCATGAAGTGAAATATAATTGACCTTGTATCTACCATCAATGTACCCACCATGGCAGTGTGTTGTGCTCTCAATGTTAAGAAATGTATCCCTACCATGTTGTCTTTCTAAGTGTTCAACAACATGGAAGAGAATCCCATCATTGTCACCTCTCTTTTTCCAGTCTTTTCCCTAAGACTATGAACACATATTTTCTATTATTGATGAAAATATTGTATCTAACCTACTCCCAAGTCATTCATGGCTCAATTCCATTTTAGTTATCCCTCAGACGTTCCTTAGACAGTTGATTTATTTTCATGGGGGTAATACTTACTTAGTCAAATGAGAATCTACCCAATTCTCCCATGTTCCCTACATTTAGGAAAAGGGATGAACATTTGGTTATCATTTCACATCACCTTGTATATGAACTCAACCTTCTAATAGGTCAAGCCCTCATTCTAACCTGCATGCATGTTGCATTCTTGAAAGTAATGAAACATCATTGAGAAACCTTCATTATAGAATCTTCGATTATTCCAACTATAATATTCATTTTGTTTACTTTATACTTGAAGCATAAGGTATTTCATTACCCTTAATTACATTCCATCTAACCCTAAAATAACTCCAACATTTTTCATAATCTCTCCCCTATAATAAGTTATGAGGTCTCACCCCAAGAGATCCAAGTGTTATCTCTTAGTGTTTCTAATCTCCAATTATAAGATTGAAGGTGTTTGTGGGACTAGAGTAACAACATGGCTTCCTTTAGGTTGTCTCTTCGAAGAAATTAGACATAGCAATAGGCCCAAGAACCAATTGGCTCCTCTTAGGTTGCTTCCTCCTATTAGGTGTGATAGTTCCAGGGACATGAATCCACCTTAGAGCCTAGATGGTAATGCTTTCATTGACACTGAAGAATTTCAAATAATACCCAAGAAAATAACCCTATATGTGCAAGTAACACATACTTCAGAGAAAAATATATTTGTGACTCAAAAGTCTTACCAGATTTTAAGTGGTAAATCTAGTGAGGAGATGAATGTTTTATGGAAAGTTTATAATCCAGGTTTCATTATGGAATATGAGGGGTCTTACAAACCTAGTCAAGAATACCATGGTTTGTAGAGTTCACTCTTTGGATTTAGAACGAGACATTTTTTGTTCGTAGGAAGTGAAAGAGATTGGGTTTACCTAAAGCATTGCCTTGAGTTACATCTGGCATGGGGTTGTTGTGTGTCATACTATGCATGAAGAGGGGCATGGGGGGAATCCACCCTTATCTCTCCTCCTTTATCAAAATGCATAACAGACCATGGAATGAATCCTTCTAGCAGTTGAGTATGGTGCTTCTTAATCTTGACAATGTAGTCCTTGGCCTTGCCTACTTGTATGCACCTAACAAAGAAAAAGAGAGAACATTGATATCACACTAACTATCTGAATAACTCTCAAAGGTAAAACGGTTACCATGTGGTGACTTTAACAATGTAGAGTTTCAATATGATAATTCGAGTTAACCCTATCACATGTCCGAACAAAAGTGCACAAACTAGAATTGCCTTAATGTCAAGCTTGGCCTTTACAACCCCAACAAGTACTAGAAATAGGATTAATCAAACTTATAGTTCACTTGGTCTAACCTTAGGGATAGCTCTAAGAGAGTGATCAAGTATCCTGATAAATCCATGCTATAAGAGTGTAACACATTTTTCATTAACTATGATGACAATAGGCTACTGCAAGTGTTAGGAGAAGTTGCTCATTTTGTCCATCAACCCATTGTTTACTCAATATCATGGGGAATAGTCAATATGTGGATAAGGAAGTCCAGATACCCACCTAGTGTCTTCCATTTGCAACAACCAACTTTTTAACAAGTCAATATGTATATTTGGAACTTGTTTCCCATGTAACCAAGGAAGAATGGATGGATTGAACGGTGCAATTATGTTAATATTCGAACTATAACATTAATGTGAGGGTTTGATCAATAGATATCATCCATGCAATTTTTTCCTCATAGAGAAACCAATGAAAAATTTGAGGAGGTCTCTCAATGGATTTAATTTACTCCTTGTAGTGAATTTATAAAACCTTATATGGACAAACTTTATCAATTTTTGAAGGTAGATGCAACGAGGTTAGAGTGCCCAAATTGAATCTTGATTCCACTGGCTTAAAACTAAGGACTATCCCAGTAAGGATTTTTTTTAGATTCTAGATATCAAGGAGGCTTTTAAAAATATTAGAGCCCTGAAGACATTTGATCTAAATTATCTTTCGACACAAAATGAGAGCTAAGATATCATAAAGAAATGTATAGAGATATATCAGATATCCAATAATATAACATATATATATCAGAGATATAACCATAAAAACAAAGATACAGTAATACACAATTTCTATTAATGAGCGGAATGTACAAAACTGTAGAAATACAGAGTGAAAGACTTGCTAGAATGGTGGCAGCTTATCTCTGAGAAGAGATGTGACCACTACTCAAATTCACAAGAAGATAATTGTTACAATAAGGCTCCAAAGGCCTTTTTAACATAAGTAAAATCCAAAACCCTAACCTCGAAAGATGAAAAGCCAAAAGGTTTGTGTGTCCCAATGGGGGTAGTTGATACGCCAACTTCTTGGGGGCGTAACTTTTGCATACAATCTTTGTTTGGGGTGTTCGATACCTCTTCGGAAAGGTATATTCGAGAAGAACGACTTTATTCAAGGACCTAATATTGATTTATACTACCTCTAGCCCCCCAAAAGTCCAAAAAATATTTGCTTATGCCCTCAAAACGGCCCCAGAAGTTTGGGACTCAAAAAACTGTAAAAAAATCCCAAAATGGAAAATTGTTCTTTGAGCCAGAGGAATATATGGGTGGCCACCGATATCCATCTATGTCAATCCTCCCTCCTTAGGAAGCAATGGTCTCCATTGTGTTCAGTTCCCATGTGAGATGGGGAAGCATTTGTTGAATATGAACCTTGGTAAGTTGCTTGCCTTGCGGGAGAAGTTTCATTGCTTGGCTTGTGGAAGGTTGTCACAAACCTGATGTTGGAGGGGTTGAACATTTTTAACTATTTGGGCTACCTGAGATGATTGTGTGCAGAAGGAATCTTTGCAATTTGTTGCAATCTTGTCGACATGCTTCTGTTGGATAGAAGGTGCTTGGACCGAGGTTGTAGTGGTTGCAGTGTCCTTCTATTCACCTTTTGAACAGATTGTGAAGAAGTTGATTTTTTTAGTATGATATACTACCTTGAGGCATTGTTTAGGTGGTACAATAGTTGAAACTACCTCTGGTATCCTATAGAGATGGCCCCTCAGAGTAACAATGATACTACGGGGTCGAGACTCATAAATAACATGGTGCTTCCACATATATGGTTGGAACAAAAGAACATCACAGATATCGAATGGGGAAACATCACATAATACCTCATCCTTGAAGGGTTAGATGTTGTATGACAATCGACAATGTTGGCTAACATGAATATCTCATCCCTAGCGAATCCACCCGATGTTGTATGGATGTGAGTGTGGTGTTGTCGGCAATCCCAACTGTTTGATGACCTCTGTTGATATGAGGTTCTTTTGGCTTCTTCTATCAACAATAAAATGCAGTAGGGTCCCCTTAACCCACATCTTTGAATGAAAAATTCGTCGCCCCTCTTCAAAATCTATTGGTTCTTTTGTTTGAATAATTGCGGTCGTGACAGTAGTAGTGGGGTCTGTGTCGATGATTTTTCTTCTGCCAGTATTTTATGAATCAGGGTTTGGCTCCTTTTCTTTGAACTTGGCCACCAATAAAAAATTTGAGCAACATTTGTCAGTGTCATGCCCAGGGATTTTGTGGAAATCACAACATTTTGCAGTGTCCTTCTTCGTCTTTTTGTTACCCTTATTTTCCTGTGGCTTGGATTGGTTTTATGAAGGCTGGTTTTTAGGGTCGTCTTTACCATACTTTGGTTGTTGTGGATTTGCAGACCCAAACTCCTGCGTGTTCTGGTTCTTAAATTTCTGCTTGATTTTAACAACATATCGATAAGCAACACCTAGTAATGAGATGTCTAGAAAATCCATTTCAGTTTGGATGTATCTGTGTAGAGCCCCATGATATTTCATAACCAATTTTTTCTCAGAGTCTTTGACACCCATCTTGGTGCACAAGGTATGGAAGGTATTGGTGAAATTTGGCACTGCTTAGCCCCTTTCTTGACATGGTGTGGTCTATCTCATGTATTGGTCGCCATAGTTACCAACATGGTAATATTGTTCCTTGACCGCATCCACAAAAAATCCCAAGTGGGCTCGACCCCATATATTCCAGAATCCTCTGTGGAACTTTGCTCCTAGTAATTTTCCCACCAATGTTTGACATGGGGGAGAGACTTCAGGAGTTCGAAGGTGATCTTTTCCCTGTTGGAAAAATTGTGAACTGAGAAGTAACCTTCTAGCAAATTTAACCATTTTTCTAGGGCATCCACATCTATCTAACCTTCAAATATAGGAAAATAAAAATTAACTTATACCTTTAAAGGAGAGGTTCTTCCAAAGTGGTCACTTGATGAAGACATGCTTGTTATTATCGGCGAGTGTTGAAGGATGTGGGAAAAATTCTCCATCATTTCGTCCCTCTGTTGTGTGAGAGATTTCTCAAGAAATGGATTAATAAAATATTTTGCTCCGTCGATTTTATTTTCTTCCACCATGGAGGGTTTGTTGGGTGTGCAAGAGCAATTGTCCTTAAGAGAGACAAGCTCAAGACCCAAATTTCTCTACTCGTACCTCGTCGGGGACATGCACTAAAAAATGATCAAGAGAAGCCTGCTCTGATACCACTGATCTGGATTATCTTTTGATACGAAATGAGAGTGGAGATATAATAAATAAATGTGAAGAGATATATCAAATATCCAACAATATAACATAGATATATCAGAGATATAACCATAGAAACATAGATACAATAATACACAATTTCTATTAATGAGCGAAATGTACAAAATTGTATAAATATAGAGTGAAAGACTCGCTATAATGGTGGCATCTTATCTCTGAGAAGAGATGTGAAGGATACTCACAGTTGCAAAAAGGTGATTGTTACAATGATGCTCCAAAGGCATTTTTAACACAAGTAAAATCCAAAACCCTAACCCCGGAAGATGAAAAGCCAAAAGGTTTGTGAGCCCTGAGGGGGGTAGTTGATACGTCAACTTCCTGGGAGCGTAAATTTTGCATATCATCTTCGTTTGGGGCAATCGATACCTCATCGAAAGGTCTATCCAAGAAGTAAAAATTTAGTCGGTGGTTAAGATAAGCCTTAGGCAACCGTTGGCCCCAAAAAGTCCAAAAAAACATCGTTTAGGGCCTCAAAACGGCCTCGAAAGTTTGGGACTCGAATAGCTGTAAAAAACTGCCAAAATGGAAAATTTTTCTTTGAGTCAGTGGAATAGGTGGGTGGCCACCGATATCTATCTGGATCAATATTGTCTAAAGAATGGTTACCAAAGAAGAAGGGATTGAATGGGAATTTTCTATCCATTATCACATTATCTTTTAGTCCCAAGGCATGATGAATGCCCAGAAGGTGGCCATGCATATGATCATTTACCTTGCCCCTTGAAAAGTGTCCTTGGAATAAGAAAGAGTAAGTGACTAAGGGTTTACCCTATTGGATTTGACATAAGCCTTGATGGTGACTGATGATGATAAATGTTCTAGGTTGGTCATCTTCCTATGTGAGTTTTTCAAATCCATATTGGATGTTGTAGGTCCCAAACTAATCATGGTGTACAAAGAATCTATCCAAAAGAAATCACTTGGGTTTTCTATCCATAGAAGCTTTATCAAGTCTATCCCAAAAATGGAGGACCCATACATGATTACCAACTATAGGTTACTCTCATCAATGTCTCTTACAATATTTTGGCTAAGACTACAATATATCTTACCTCAGGTTATTAGGCCAAAGAAAAAGAGTTTCAACATAGGAAAAAAAAATCTGGGTAACATATCTCAGGGAAAACATCCATACACTTCCTCTCATTACAAAGATGGTACACAAGGTAAACCCTAGATTCTTCAGGGCACAAGGCCAAGTCAAAAATAGGGCTCAAAGTTGTTAAACAAATATACATATTAATAGATCAACATCTCACTTGAGAGAATTGAACCTGGGTGAGAAGGATAACACTCCTCTCATCCACTCGAGCTAGACTAAATTCAATCAACAAAGAAAAAATTGTCCTCAACAATCTAGTGGTTGTTTGGTATGGTATGCAATGGGCTATATGCATGGGGATAAAATCCATTTTCATCAAGTTGGACTTTGAAAAAGCATATGATTGTGGTGAATATCCTCTTATCTAATCCATGTTATGGGTAGATGACTTTGACCAGTTGTTTTTGTTTAGGATGTGGTAATATTTTTTAGATGCTTCAAACTACATTTTTATTAATAAAGATATATTTTAGAAAGTTAGCATGTTCAAGCTGATTAGGAAAGGTTTTCCTTTAGCACCAGCCATCTATGTGTTGACCATATAGGCCCTAGGCTACCTCCTTTATTGATAGGGAATCTAAACCCTAACATTTGCATATATAATCACACTTTCTTGTGTAGAACTCTGCTTGAGTGTGATCTTCCCACATTATTTATCATCACACTAATCATTGTCACATCAAAAGAATTTCCCTCCTAGAGTAAGACATTGATCAAATGGTTAATGGGAATTTTGTTGATGATGTTTTTCTTACCATCTTGGAGGAAAAAGAGTCAATGGACAACACCATGAGCTGTATTAAGATCTTCATTGAATCCTTTATCTACAAGTTTCAAATGGCCAAAACATAGTTTTACAAGTTGAATCAAGAAGACACTCCTACATGATTATCTAGTGATGGGTAGTCATGGATTCATCATGGTCAAGTGTTTAAGCTCTTAGTGATCCCATTTTCCTTCTAAGCTTCTCTAAATTCTACCATGATTCAAGTACACAAGATAATGTAATAAAATAACATACATTCATTGTACACCAAGTATTAGCATGGAGCATGACTTTCAAATGGATAATAACAATGATATAGAATAAATTTGTGTTTTAGGAGAACCTCCTCCAAATAACCCACCCACATCCATATAACTAAATCATAATTTCATGTCTACTCTAATGATTCTATTGACCTACACACACACACACATACATTCTCCCCCATTTCACATGTGGCCTCCCTATTATGCTAACCTTTATTACTTATACATATAACTCCATTACTGTTGGAAAATGTTTAACAGGTAACATATGCTTGTCATTGATGGCAAGAACAGCAATGAATATGGCATGGATACAGGAAGAATGTACAAAGGATTGTTGGCATGTTGTACAGGCAGCATAGACTTGTCATTGATGGCAAGTACAGTAGTGATGATGGCTGAAGTATAACAGTGAAGATGGCAGGATCAGAGTGTGCATGTGAAGACTCTGCAGAGGCGCAGAAGTCCAAGAATCCCTTGGGGATTCGGAAGTGAAATATTAGGAGAAACAACGTCAAGGAGAACGCGCGCAGCAAAGCTCAAGATCCAGTGACTTTGCAGAGGAGAAGGAAGACAGAGATCCAATGACCATTGGATCCCATTCAAATTTCCAGAAAGGCTGACAACCGTCAGATCTGCAAAAGCTGCGAGGGAGATAAGCCATCAGGAGATCGGAGTTCTCGAGGTTGTGAGAACCGGGACATTGAAAGTCTCGATATCCTGACATAATCGGGACCATCCATTTGGAAGGACGCGTGGCAGCGATCGGGTGCCACCAGGAGAAGCTCGACAAGAGGCTTCATCGGAGAATCGGGAATCGGAGTTTCATGAGTCCCGTGAACAATTACAACAGAAACCCCGAAATCACAATGAAAGAAATCCCGACTGAACTTGAACCATCAGATCAACATGTGATCTAGACCGTCGATCCAACTCACGACAGCAGACCACGTCAGCTAGGGACATGTGGCACAACCAGGTAATGACAGGTGTCAGGCAGATTCAACACTTCAGGCACATGTAAGTCATGAATCAGAGTGACATGTGGCAGTATTTAACACGTGTCAAACCACATGTGACGTCAGCAGAGTATCAGGGATCGGGACTTTGAAATGACAAAGTCACTTGACATCGGGAATGTCGATTTCGCGATGAGCGATCTCGCGATTTAATCGCAGTCGTTGAATAAAGATCGCATCTGGACCATTGATTCAAGTCTGTATCGGAGTTTCGGGGATCGCGAATTCAGGAGGCAAAGAACACAATGCAACGAGAATCTCAATTTCGCGATATGCGAAATCGCGAGTGAATCTGGACCGTCAGATCCAGAAATGATCAAGACCATAGATGTAACTCCATATCGGAGTTTCGGGGATCGCGAATTCAAAAGGCAAAGAACACAATGCAATGTAAATTCTGATTTCTCGATATGCGATATTGTGACTCAATGGTAGCCGTTGAATCAAGGTCATACCTGGACCGTTGATCATAGCCCGTGTCGGAGTTTCACGGATCATGAATTCAAAATGCAAAGAACACAATGCAACAAAAACCCCGATTTCGCGATATGCGAAATCCCGATTCAATCACAATCGTTAAAAGGAGATCAGATTCTGGACCGTTGATTCCAGTTCGTATTGAAGTTTCGGGGATCGCAACTTGGAGAGGCAAAGAAACCAATGCACCAAGAATGTTGAAATCACGATGAGTGAAATTCCGATTGGATCTGAATCGTTGGATCAAGTATTGATCGGAGGGTTACTGTTCTCTCTCACAGTTAACTACTGAGTTTGGATTCTGTTAGCAAAACGGACTCATGATTGCAAATCAGTTAGCGTTTTTGTTGGCCTTTCAGTTTCTTGGACAAGTGTCTTCCTTTTTGCCTAAGGAAATGGGAAGTGGAACCGCCATGGGGGTGTGAATAAAAGAAAATGAGACAGAATGTGAAAGGGGTTGTTCTGGAGGAAAAAGAGCTTGTAACTGAAACAGAAAGCATGAGCTCGACTGTTACAGAGAAGAAGAAGAGTCTCAACTGACAGAGAGGCTGAGGAATCTCAGCATAACACCCAGTAATGATGAACGCGTGGGAAAACCGCCAGTGAAGCTGAAGAGTTACCATGATGATCAGGCAGAGCACTCGAGAGGTGGAGGATATCGGTGTGGTGTGAGCATGCAAAGGCTGGCGCACATTGCATGCACGAGGGGCACAGAAGATATATATACACGGTACAGAGAAGAGATGGGTTGTTGTTGCTGAGGGAGTCGTCGTTGTCCCTGTGGAGGAGAACTTCAGGGGTGTACAAGGATACAGAGCGCAGGAGCAGAAAATGCACAGTAGAGGAATGTTGCATTGAAAGGATATGGCACAGAAAGCATAAAATGGAGAAGAACAGAAAGTGTAAGGGGTGTGCAGAAGACACCGATGCAGATAGGGCAGCGCAGTGTAACAGAACAGCGACAAGATTGGTAAGCCATTGAATAACTTTATATCATTGTAATGAGGTTTAGTATCAAAGATTTATATTTGAGGGAGGTTGGGAGGTGCTCGGGAGGACTGTTTTCCTCAGAAGTTCAAGTGGGTGCTTGAACACAGGGAGTTGTAGCTTCCATCTGGTTGCAGCCAGAGAAACCAGGGTGGCAGGGTGGTGCAAGGGAGAACTCTTGTTCTTTGTTTTACAGGTTGGTGCCTGTAGGATTGGAAGTTGGTGCTTCCATCCAGTTGGTGCTGGAAACACTCAGGCAGTTGGTGCTTCCTTCTAGTGGGTGCTAGAGAAACCAGGGAGTTGATGCTTCCTTCTAGTTGGTGTTAGAGAAACCAGGGAGTTGGTGCTTCCTTCTAGTGGGTGCTAGAGAAAA
>ML810742.1:178826-225762 GCA_009831015.1 Picea engelmannii | reverse complement strand
TATAGCTTCATTTCCTCTTATTCCATGCATTGTTGTAGCTTCTCTAATTTGTTGTAGTTATTGGTATTTGATAATATCTTGTCACATAATTGTTCGTTGGTGTCCTTTTCCATGGATATTTTTTATTAAACAATCTTGTTCCTTAGTAAGTCCAATGCCGATATTCTTTTGTTTCTTGCCAAATTTCTTGGTAATGAGGTTGTCGATATGGTTCAACAATTAATGGTTTTTCTTTGATTTATACACCCTTATCATCCATCTTATTTTGTGGTATAATTGCATGCTCTAACTATTGTGTTTGATCTTCAATCACTCATGCTTTTGAGATAATATCATCATTTTTTACCCTCACATCCTTGATCCAAAGTTCAACTTCTTCAATGATTTTACGGTGACCTCCTTGTATCTTCTCTTCCATCTCCTTGTGTAGCTTAAGGTTGATGTGGGATCCTTATTAGGGTGGAATTTATTACATATACATTTCACCCCATTATTTATACATTCAACCCCCCAAAGGGTTATATCAAAATACCTTTGAGAGGTGGTGTTGTAGTGAATTGACTCTTTGGAAACTATATTATATATTTTCTCCCCTAAGGAGTGGGATGGGAAGGGAATTATCTGTTCTTTATGAAAATCTTATTCCTTGTGTGCAAAATGGGTGATTTAGCCTATGATAGTTCAGGATAACTAGAAAGTTTCCCTTTATCATTTCATCTTAGAAGGAGCCTTGGTAGCTAAAAAGAGTTAGAGGAATGTCAACTTCTGGAATTTGTCGTCAACTCTTTCCAAATTCCAAAATCCATCGTACCTTTGTGGCTCAAAGTAACTATCCTAGGAGGATATCAATTAATTCCTTTCTTAGAAGGGTGATTCACTTCATTTGATCCTATGATTCAATTATTATTACATCTAATGGTCACCTATAGTTCAATAAGAAGGTAAATTTTTTGCAGAACCAACTTGATTCTCAAATTCCAAGATTCTATTTTTAAAAGGGAGCATGAAAGTGGGGGATATATTTGATGGTTGCACACACACCTTGAAGTCATGGGATATGTTGAAAGAAAATTAAATTTGGTTAAGCATGCCACACAAAAATAACATTGAGAAAATTTAAGAGTTGGACTTTGATTACCTATTTCTCAAGTTGGGCATGTGCTCTCTAGTTACTTGATGGAACTTTTTTCCATGGAAAAATACCTCAAAGAAACCATCCAAGCACTTCCTTACATTTCATGAATGGTGCCCAAGGTAAATGCCACCAGTGGAAAACATGTATGTCTAACCCTAAGGGACCCTAGTGGATTTGACCTCATGAGCTCCTTGGCTAATATGGCTTCGGCATGGAAATTCAAACCACTTGAGCTAACCCTTGGAGATAACTTCAAGTGGAATTTCCCAAAAGGGTTCAAGAAATAGAAACATCTTTATAGGTAACCTTAACTCAATATAAGGATAATCATAGATGTCAAGTTAAAAAATTTATGGACAGTGGCCTCTAATCAAACTATTTTGACTTGATGTAATGTGGAAAGATTTCATTGAGCCAAAAAAATATATTTTTGCAACCATGCATTTGGTAAGCCTTCTTCTTGAATAGTGCATGAAGTATATTGGAGTTTCCCAACCCAAATTCCCTTTCTATCACAAAGACCAAAAAAATAAAACATTTCTTACATTTTTTTCCCAATACCAATTCAATCTAGGAATGGACCTCAAACTTGTGTTTTTAGTTCCTCCCTATGTCCGTAAACTAGAATTATGTTCTCCGTGATGATAAGCTCCCATGGGAAGTAGAATCCCACATATCATGGAAACTCGTTAGAAATTACATTTTATATCTAATATGGAAGAAACTAAATGAATGCATTTTTAAGAATTTCCATTTTGATAAGTTCACTTAGCATTATGGAGATATGATATGCTCCAACTTTCACTTATAGATCTAGGTGCAAGCTAGTAAAGTGTACCTTGAGTTGGAATATCTTAGGAAACTACTAGAATACTATGGGATGGCTCCTTGCATGATGAACCAAGTTCCCTTGGAGTTTCACTCCTTGCTTAGTTCAGTTTTCTCTCATAGATATGGTAGTAATACATAGCACAAAGCATGATTCCCAATTTTAAGAGTGAAATGAACATTGGAGTTGAAGTTGAAAGAACCATAGCTAGTAGGCTCCCCCTAGACCTAAACATGACAAGTTCCACATACTTTACTTTCCCATCTCAATGGAGAAACATCATGAGAATTAAAATGATCATGAAAGGACCTTGCTCCACTTGTTGATGAGCCACCAATTAATGGGTGGGACCCAAACTCAAATGAGTGTGAACCTCCTCTCTATATGGGATTTTTCATTACTACTGATGCGGGAGCACCGAACAGTAAATTTCGATATTAACCCTAGGGATCACAAACTTTTACTAAAAAACTTGGTTTCCTTATGTTTTCTATTTTGATTTGTAATAATTGTACGATATATCTCTAGAATATATCTTCATTTGATTAGTTTTGATAGGTGTCAATTTGTTTCTAAGTGTTAGGAACATATTTCTAGTTTAGAAGTTTCTTGAGATAGCTCAAATGAGCTAATTTTGGGATCTATCTGAGAGCTCTAAAATATATTGAGTATTTTTTAATGGATAGAGGTGAGCCTACGTGAGTGTGGTGTGATTATGTGAGAGTGAGCAGTGTGCATAGATCCGAGAGACCGAGAAGGAATAGTGCATTCTTGTTGTAATTGTATTCCTTCAAAGTGTTTAATTAAAGATTTGATTCTGTGAAATTTTCTTTCCTGTGTATTTGTTTTTTTTTGTTTAAACTTTATGTATAAATTTTCTAGGGCAGAGCAGAGAAGTAATAGTGGTTACAGAAGATCATTTGTAGGTCCTTGTTGTGAATCTGAACTAGACCAGGGTTGCAAAGGTGAAGAATTGACCTTTGTTGTGTATCGAAATCGACCAAAGCCGAATTGGTCATGTTGAATTTGGTTTTTATACTCCATTCTACAAGTTACGGATGGTGGAGATCTAATCAGGGATACCCTTTTCAGAATTGATGACCACAATTATATCATCAGGACTTGTCAAATTGGGATGCAAACTTCACTCATAAATCACCGATGACAATAAAGTTGGAACAAATCATGATCGTCGATGAAGACATGCTTGGAAAGTGTGTTGACAAGAAATGGGGCTGACGATGATGAGTTAAACCCAGTCAAATAAACCAATGGTGAGGATCTCATTAGAGAGAAGATCAACGACAGATCTAAAAAGGGAGTTTTCGCAAGGTAGAATTAAATCAACGGTGCAGATTAAATTATTTTAGCATAGATCGATAATATAAAATGATGGAAATAGACCCCATATTGTTGGGATGAAAGTATTGTCGGGACAATTGAATGTAGGTGTATTCTCTCCTTGAGAAAACTTCAATGATGATACCTTTTAGCACTCAGTTATGGCATAGGTCCTATGGAAGATTAGTGTCCATATTTCAGTGTGTTTTTCTTCTTTTTCTGATTCAAATTTGTTTCTTGCAAAGATTTAATGCCAAGTAATAGAGGATACAAACTTTATTATTGGAGGATCCTGAACACACAAGGAAGAGTACGAAGAGAAGTTAAGTGTTGAAGATGCCAACAAGGTATTTTAAATTATGTTTCTATTATATTTGGGCTTGGTAGGTCTGCATCAAGTGGTGTCAGAGCATGCAATGCTCTAAGAATTAGAGCAGAAGAATTGTATCTTGCAAGAATCATGCCACCCAAACGAGGAGGTCGAGAGAGAAATGTAGAAACTAAGGAGTTGTGATTGGAGTTTAATCATGTCTAAGCGAGGATGGAAGCCATGGAGATAACGCATAGAAGGGAACCTAACACAGGGGATGTCAATGAAAATGAATATACAAACTCTGATGAGGAAGCATAAGGAGCACCAGGAGGATAAACTGTTGAGATTGGTCACAAACGTTGGATCATACCAAATATGGAAGTGCCCATGTATGAGGGTAACTTGAATGTGGATGATTTGCTTGATTGGAACAATGCAATGGACAAGTAATTTTATTATGAAGAGGTGAACAAAGACAAGAAATTTAAACACGTAGTAACAAGACTGAAGGGCCATGTAACTTTGTGGTGGGATGAGTTGCAGGCATATCAAAGGAGGAAAGGAAAATCTAAAATCAGAAGTCGGGATAGGATGGTGGCTAAATTCAAAAGAAAATTTATGCCTAAGGATTACCAATTGAACATGTTCAAAAAATTGTAGAATTTGAGACAAAAGTCCATGGCAGTGAAGGAGTACATTGAAGAATTCTATAGGTTGAATATCGGGGCAGGCCATATAGAAGAAGATGCAAAGAAGGTTGCCAGATATATAAATGTATCGAGGTATGATATTCAAGATGAGATCATTATTTTATCTCTGAGAATAGTGGAACATGCTTACCAAGCAGCCTTAAAGGCAGAAGAAAAGTTAGTCAGGAAGCAGATCCAAAAGAATGGAGGAAGGATTCTAAGAGGAAGATGATCATCCAACAGAGGAAGATTTTAGGCATCAAAGGGAGAAGAAGGAAGTTCTAGCAGTTAGTCACCTAGAGGAGGAGAGTCAAGAGGTGGAATATTATTCTCAATAGGCTGAGGCAGAGGTAGAGAAATCAGGTGTTTAACTTTTGGAAAAATAGGACATATGTTTTGGGATTGTCCCGAGAACAAGATAGAAAACCAAAGAGGAGCTCACATTGTAGAAGCTAAGGAAGAGAAAGTGAATGCAGAGGTAAAAGAAGAAACTCCTAATATAGGTGAATCACTAATGTTAAAGAGATTTTTGAATAAGACAGAAAAGGAAACTCATGAACCAACACAAAGAAAAAGCTTGTTCAAGACAATGTACAAATCAAGGGGGAATTGTTTCAAGGTGGTCATTGATAGTGCCAGCACAGACAATCTAGTTTCTACAGATATGATGGATAAGTTGGGGTTGTAGAGGATGGCACATCCTACTCCATATAAAGTATCCTAGTTGCATAAAGGACATTAGATTTTGGTAAGTGAACAATGTAAGCTAGAAATTAAGATTGGTGGTTACAAAGATGAAATAATATGGGATATAATGTATTCATGGATGTCTATCATATCTTGTTTGGAATGCCATCGCAGTATGATAGGAAAGTTGTTCATGATGGAAGGAGAAACTCCTATACTCTTGAAAAGGATAGACACAAGCATGTGTTATTGCCACTGAAAGATGAAGAAGTTAAAGAAGAAGTTGGTCCAAGTGTGTTGTTGATGAGTGGAAAGGAGCTACTGTAGGAAATCAAGAAAGAGGAGGAGGCACAATTTGCTTTGATTGGTAATCCAAGAGTAGTACTTACCAACACCAATTTAAATGATTTACCTACTAAAATTCAAATGTTATTAGATGAGTTTGTTGATATCATTGTTGATGAGTTTCCTAATGCCTTACCACACATACGGAGCATTATCCATCATATAGACTTGATTTTAGGAGAAAGTCTACCAAACAAATATGCCTACAGAATGACACCCAAAGAAAATGAAGAGTTCAGAAATCCAATTTAGGAGTTGCTTGATAAAGGATTGGTCAGAGAAAGTTTGAGCCCTTGTGCAATCCCAGTTGTTTTGATTCCAAAGAAGGATGGAAGATGGAGAATGTGTATAGACTCCAGAGAAATAAACAATATAACAATCAGGTACATATTTCATTTTCCTTGTATGGATGATTTGATGGACTGTCTAAGTGGTGCAAATTATTTTTCAAAGATAGAATTAAAGAGAGGATATCATCATATTAGGATGAGAGAGGGAGATGAATAGAAGACAACCTTTAAAAATGATGGTTTGTATGAATGGCATGTCATGTCTTTTGGATTAACAAATGCACCTAGTACATTCATCAGGCTCATGAATGAAGTCCTCAAATATTTTATTGGCAAATTTGTAATTGTATATCTAGATGATATTCGTGTTTATAGTAGAACAAGGGAAGAAAACTTAAGGTTTTGGAAGTTGGTGTTGAGAAAGTTGCAACATGAGAACCTTTTGATAAATCTGAATAAATGTTCCTTCATGAAAATAGAATTAGTCTATTTGGGATTTGTAATCTCTCAAGCTGGACTGAAGATGGACCCAGAGAAGGTAAAATCTATCAAGGAGTGGCCCTCTCCAATAAATATTTATGTCGTAAGAAGTTTTCATGGATTGGCAAGTTTCGACAGAAAATTTATTACAAATTTCAGTAGAATATGTGCTCCAATAGTTGAGACTATTAGGAAGGAACATCAACCATTCAAATGGAAAATAGAAGCTGAAAGGGGATTCATATTGTTGAAAGAAAAGATCATTGAACAACATATTTTAGTTCTACCAGATTTTCATAAACTTTTTCAAGTCAAATGTGATGCAAGTGGGATGGCCATTGGTGTTGTTCTAAGTCAATATGATAAGCTTGTTTCTTATTTCAATGAGAAGTTGAGTGAGGCCAAGCAGAAATTCTCAACCTATGACAAATAATTTTATGCAATGATACAGGCCTTGAAGAAGTGGAGGCATTATCTTATGCCTAAAGAATTTATTTTGTATATTGGCAATCATGCTTTGCAGTTTATAACTAAGCGGGAGAAGTTGAGTCATAGACATGCAAAATGGGTAGAGTTTATGAAAAACTTTACATTTTTTTCTTAGACATTTCAGTGGAAGTGCTAACAAAGTTGCAAATGCTTTAAGCAGGAGGTGTTTGGTTTTGCAGGAATTCCAAGTGAGTACTTTGGGATTTGACCATCTCAAGGAATTATACAAAGAAGACCTAGAATTCAAGAAAGCCTATGAAGCATGCAAGAACCCAATGATCAAAGATAGAAGTCCTTGGTTAGAGTATATGATTCAAGAGGGATTTTTGTTCAAAGGAAGTGAATTGTGCATTCCAAAATGCTCAATGAAGGATAACTTGTTGAAAGAGAAGCACAATGGAGGACTGGTTGGTCACTTTGGACAGGACAAAACTTATGCTCAGTTAAATTCTTATTATTATTGGCCAGGTATGAGATTTGATGTTAAGAGATTTGTAGAAAGATGCAGAATTTGATAGTATGCCAAAGGGAAGCATCAGAACACAGGTTTATGTCATCCATTTCCCATATCAAGTAGACCATGGGATGCCATAAGCATGGATTTTGTTTTGGGTTTACCTAAAAATCAAAGGGGGGTTGATTCAATTTTTGTGATTGCAGATAGATTCTCAAAGATGGCACATTTTGTACCTTGTTATAAAACTAGTGATGCAACCCACATTTCTAATTTGTTTTTCAAAGAAAATGTTAGATTGCATGGATTTCCCAGAAGTATAGTTTCAAATAGAGACACTAAATTTGTTGGACATTTCTAGAGGAAATTATGGAAAAATCTTGGAACAAACATTTCTTTCAGTTCATCCTATCACCCACAAACTCATGGGTAGACAAAAGTAGTAAACATGAGCTTGGGAAACTTACTGAGGAGTTTGGTAATTGAGCATAGAAGTCAGTGGGATCAAGTTCTTACACAAGTTGAGTTTTCTTATAGTGACTCACCTAACATAAGTACAAGGAAAAGTCCATTTAAAATAGTGTATGGTATGCACCAAAGAGGAATTTATGAACTTAGGGATTTGGGAAAAGAAAGAATGAGGAGTGTTGATGCAAAGGATTTTTCTACAGCAGTGCAAGTGTTGCATGAACGGGTCAAGGGACAGCTACAGGACAATAGTCAAATGTACAAGAAAAGAGCAGATCTAAAGAGAAGGGAAGTTAATTTTGAAGTTGGAGATCAAGTTTTGGCACATATGAGGAGAGGATATTCCCAAAGAATGAATATAACAATTTGAAATTGAAGAAGATAGGACCCTGCAAAATTATGAGAAATTTTTCAGCTAATGCCTATGAGATTGATTTACCACCCGACATTAGAATTTCACCTATTTTCAATGTTGCAGATTTATATCCTTATAGAGAACATAAAGAAGAGAATGAGGATGGTAAAGGGAAGGTTGAACCAATTCAATGGACGAAGAAGTTACCTATAGAAAAACAGTTGCAGATGAAGAAGATTCTTGATCATAGGATTGTCAAGAAAACCAAGAAGCGTGATTACTATGAGTATTTGGTCAAATGGAAGGATCTTCCGACATAAGATGCAACTTGGATGAATGTTGTGGAGATCCAGAAGCATGGTAAAAAATTTGAAGACCTCATGAATATTTTCTTCCCCCGTGAATCTGATGCAGGAGCACCAAATAGTAAATTTTGAGATTGACCCTAAGGGTCACAAAATTTTGTAAGGAAGTTGGTTTCCTAATGTTTTCTATTTTCATTTTTAATAATTGTATGAGATATGTCTAAAATATATCTTTGTTTGATTAGTTTTTAGAGGTGTTAGTTTGTTGCTAAGTGTTAGGAACATATTTGGAGTTATCCGAGACCTCTAAAATATATTAGGTATTATGTAATGGATAGAGGTGAGCATGTGTGAGAGTGGTGTGATTATGTGAGAGTGAGCAGTGTGTAGAGGTTTGAGAGACCAAGAAGGAACAATGCATTCCTACTATAACCTTATTCCTTCAAAGGGTTTAATTAAAGATTTGATTAGGTGGAATTGTCTTTCCTGTGTATTTGTTCTTTTTGTTTAAACTCCATGTATAAATTTTCTAGGGCAGAGTGGTGAAGTGTTTGTGGTTACAGGAGATCATGTGCAGGTCCTTGCTGCCAATATGAACCAAATAGGGGTTGAAAAGGTGAAGAATTAACCTTTGTTTCATATCGAAATCGACTCAGAGCAAAATTGGGCACATTGAATTTGGTTTTCAGACTCCATTCTACAAGTTATGGACGGTGGAGATTTGATCGGGGCTACTCTTTTTAGAATTGATGGCCATGATTATATCGTCGGGACTCATCACATTAGGACACAAACTTCACTTATAAATCATCGATGATGAGTAGGAGTTGATGACAATAAAGTTGGAACAGAGCCTGATCGTCGACAATGACATGCTTGGAAAGAATATCGAAAAGAAATGGGGTCGATGATGACAAGTTAAACCCAATCAAATAAACCAATGGAGAGGATATAATTAGAGAGAAGATCAATGACAGATCTAAAAGTGAGTGTTGGAAAGGTAGAATTAAATCAACGGTGTCGATTAAATTATTTTAGCATAGATCGACAATCCAGAATGATGGAAGTAGACCCCATATCATCAAGATGAATGTATTATCGGGACAATTAAATGCAGGTGTGTTTTATCCTTGAGAAAACTCCGATGACAATACCTTTTAGCACTTAGTTCTAGTGTGAATTCCTATGGAAGGTTAGTGTCCAAATTTCATCATGTTGTTCTTCTGTGCCTGATTCAAATTTGTTTCTTGCAAACACTTAGCATCAAGTAACAGAGGGTCCAAACTCTGTTATTGGAGGATCCCAGAAACCAAAGGAAGGGTGTGAAGAGTAGGTAAGTGTTGAAGCTGTCGACAGGGCATTTTAAACTTTGTTTCTGTTGTAATTTGGTCGGGTAGGTCCACATCAACTACTTAGTCGTGATATGTATCTTTATTGTGTCCAAATCACCTCCATATTTGATTTCTTATCTTTATTCTCAAGACCTTTCCCATATGATTGTTTTTTTTTTTGTTATGTAAATCCCTTAGGGCTTGGAATTTATATTTCCTATGGGCATGGGCCAGTTTCTTATTTTTTAGTGGTGTCTTCTTTTGTAACCCACTTTTTTGTGTAAAATATGTGTACACATCAATTTAAATAAAGTATACAGGAAACATTTTATTTAAAAAAAAAAAAGTTACTGAATGAATAAACATCACAACAAATAAAATGAACTGGAGCATGCATTTTGGTAGACACATAATAATGGAAAATCTCACATTTTGCATTAAGTGAATACAAATTCATATACTTCTCACCAGCATTGGCCAATTCAAAAATATGTCTCAACTCAAAATTATGCCCAATAAAATACACAATGGGATAATAAAACATCTTTATGTCACAAGGGAGGTCACACCCTACATTTCCCTTCATCTGACTTCCTTCTTGAGTTAGATGTCATCTATGTTACTCTTGTAGGTTGGTCATAGATTTTCTCTTGTACCACCACTCTCAATCCCATTTGTAGGTCACTTGCATAACCTTGGCATACAAGTGGGAAATCTCATCTTTTATCCCAAATAAATTGTATGGATCTTTGGACCAGAAAAAAGAATTACATGTCCTCTAAGAAGGGTGGTAACAATGCCATCTCAAAATCTACCTCACCAGAACATAAGCTTGTTTTCACCTAGAATAATTATATATTGATGTCATTCACTTTGTAGTATAAAACTTTTGCACCTCCATAGGTCCCTATGTTAGTTATTAAGTCATAAGAGAGATACATGAGAAATTTTCATAAAAACATAACTATTTGTATTACTGTCTAGTTCTTCAAAAGATTTGTCTCACTCCTAGATGAAAAATAAGAAAACAAATGAGATAAAGCTAGGAGAGTTTGTTATATCTTAAAGCACAAGGATTCTCCCGTGAATTGACTCTATGAAAACCATAATGAGTAAACAGAACCCAAGCTCCATGAAATTAAAAATGGAAAGGTAATGCTTGAGGATATTTAGTGGCATGAATAAAATCCATTTACCAAATGTTATCGATCTGGAAGGATTTGAGAGATCTAATACTAGATTTTTTTTCCTAACCTCCTTTATTATCCATCATATCAACATTTTCATTGATAATGACATCCTTTGTTGTTTTCTTCTAGCCTATGTGCCTTCGAATGGTTTTCATAATGCATATAAGGGCCAAGTGGCCACTCCATTGCCTGGCATTTCTCAACTTGATCAATCTCCCAAAATTCACTATGTAAATAGCCACGCTGCCACCAAAGGTCCCAAGAAAGTTTGTTTCAAAAATGTTCCACAAGGTAAAGAAATCCCCTCTAGTAAGATTGATGGAGAAATTTATGTTATTGAATATGAAATAGTTTGTGATAATCTAAAGTGTCACACTCAACTAGGTATTTTGTTGGTAGAGTTCCTCTAAGAGATATGATTAGAGATTGGGTTAGGAAATTTTGGGAACCCTTTAGGTGAGTCTACATAGCTACTAGAAGTATGACAAAAGGATTCTTTCGATGAACTTTAAGGAAGATAAACATGCCATACAGGTGCTTATGCAGGAACCTTAGATATTTCATAATACCTTATTTTATTGTCTTCTTAGTGTGAAGTTTTTTTGGTCAATGAGGTTGTTTGGTCATGCTATCCTATCTAGGTCATGTTCCCATACCTTCAAATCTGGTTTTGATATTTCTCAAAACACAAATCATCTCAACTTGAGTAGTTCATTTACCATCAACACCAATTATTTTTTATCTTGTGCCCTCATAACCATATTACGTTTGGGTTGATATGTACTAAGATATTAAAGAATTGGTATTTATTAAAGTTGGAAATAAGTTCATTAGGCAACTTGTTAGGTACATTAACTTCTTGAACATTTTTTTATGATTCCAAATCCCTAACCATAGGATGAGGGATTAATCGCTTCTCTCCAAGGTTAAATCCTCATTACACCCTACCTATAGAAGATGCAGCTTCATAGACCCAAAAGGCATTTAGTTTTTCTAATGGTGGTGAATGGGTTCAAGTGATAATTGAGGGTAGCAAGATCATTGTGGTGCCTAATGTCCTGGCTAAGAGCACATCTATTTATGGGTTGATACCCTCAAATATGACCACCTTATCCATGGGGAAGGACCCCTCTAGCTCCTCCCAAACAACTCCACCCCATGGTGGTATGGACATAGGGCTTGATCTTCTCCTTTGAGGATATATTGGAATTCCTCTACTAAACCAGAACACGAACATAAATTCCCAAAAAAATGCCCTATATTTTTGTGTTACACATACATTAGATAAGAAGCAAATTATGTCATGGAATATTATCAACCTTTCAATGGTAGGGATAGAGGAGAAGGGAATTGTTGTTTAAAGGGCCTAAAGTGGTTAGGTTGCTCGGATTGGACAAGTTAATAAAGACATATTTGGAGATGGTTTCACAAATAAGAGTTTCTAGGATAATCACTACTAAGTGTTCAATTTTTTCTTCTTTTGTTTCTTTCGTTTCTCTTGATGAAAAATTTTGATATGTGATCTTATCAATCCAATCATGAAGACCATGGTTAAAATAATTTATTCAATAGTTTCTAATTTGGATGCATTTTTTTTAAGAGTTAAATTCACTAGGTTTTCCTTAACTTTAGCCTTACATTATATTTGGCCTCGTGTGACTATTTCAATAGCTAGCATGAATATAGGTGTGGTGGAATGGCTACCTTCATCTCCATGAGATATATTTCAAAAATTATTAACCAAAGCCATGACTCAACCAACCAGATAATGTTATTCCTTCTCAATTTAGAGGGACAAGTTCTATCCCTTTCCAATCTATATGCTCCAAATGATGTTGATTCTAGAGTTGATATATGGAACTAGATCATGGAATAACTCCCTAAGGTGAACTAACCCCTCTATGGATATTTGAACAATGTAGAGTCCTAGGATGGAATCGGGTACAAACCCTATGTGTATGCTCTCATGGGAAGTAGATAAATCCAATTTGCCTTGGACCAAACATGTTCAATCCATTATTAAAATATGAAACCTACTACCTCAACCCTAGGGAGAATATGGATGGATTGACTGATGGAATGATGAGGTAAGTGAAATAATGAATTTTATTTGATGATTTGGTATAATTTGATGAAGCCTCCTATCATATTTAGATAATCCCATTTAACATTGTCCTTCAAGATTGGGTTTCCAAAACTAACCATTTTTTTAAGGTGGATGAAGTGCATAATGTCAAGAGCATCCATATTCAATCCAAGTTACATTGGGTCAATATTTGGGATGGGCTCGTGAAATTTTATTTCAAAACTATAGTTGTTAAGGAAGCCTATAAGAATATCCATGCACTCAAAATGGTTTATGGAAGAGTTACCAATATTGAGGACATGAAGCAAGAATTTGTGGTGCACTATCATATTGTTTTCTAGTCCCAATGTATGTCAAATGCATAGAATATTTCCATGTAGATGTTTTTTCACCTTATCAATGAAGGTCTCTCATGAACAAAAAATAATATGTGACTAGGAGTTGACCCTGACTGAGTTGATGGAATCCCTGATGGTGATGGTCGATGATAAGTCCTAGGAATTGATGGGTTTCCATATGAATTATTCAAATCCACCTAGGCATATGTTTTACCTAACCTAATCCATGTCTACAAGGAATATATGTGGGAAAATATCTCAAGGCCATCATTAACCAAGGTTTTATCAAGTTTATCCCCAAAGCTGGAGACCTTGAACTCATTACTATTTTGCAACCAATTTCCCAGCACAATATTGGCCAAGATATTAGCTATCAAAATCAAATATATTCTCCCCTAGATAATCATATAACACACAAGATTCATATGGGGTTGGTTCATCCTAGATAATGTCATTAAAGTGAAGAAATGGATGGGGTAGGATCATAATATTTCACTTAAATAACTCTTCATAAATTTGGACTTTAAGAAGGTGTATGACTAAGTGGAATGAACCTTCATTCCAAATATTCTTCAATCCTGGAATTTATCCAAGGGTATGTGAAATCCATTGAGACCATTTGTGTTGATGCCTCGGCCTATGTTTCTATCAATTGAACCAAGTCTGAGTGCATTGGGTTTTTTTGCTCAATCTGAAAATGATACCTTTTGGACCATGTGTTATATGTTATGGTTTCTACATATATGGGTTACATGTCCCAACAAGGACCACTCAAGGAATGATTTAGAGAGTCCCCCTTCCTAGGTTGGATGTTATCCATATGATCAAGGGGCACTTTCCAAATGATCACTTTCTTACCATCTTGGAGGATAAAGAAACTATGGAAAACACACTCGAATGCATTTGTATTTTCAATGAAGCCTTCGGCTCTAAACTTTAGGAAACCAAAACCCAATGTTTTTTTATTTCCAAGAGGCTACTCCTAAGTGGCCAATAATCCAAGGATGGTTATGGATTTAGCAGGGTCAATTGTTTAAATTATTGAGAATCCCTTTTGCTTTTTAGGCCTCACCAAAAGTCTTGTGGGATGTTGTGTCTCAGAGGATTTCCAAGAAGGAAAAAAAATGATTCATGTGCCTTTATTCTTAATAGTGATATTCTAAATATGTTCCAAAATCCTTGTCATAACTCATGTTTATTATCCATCATGTTAAGTCCCCTCCCAAGCAGCTAGAGAAGCTCTTGACAAAATTTATTTGTGACATATTAAAAAGGGAAAAGGGTTTTTCATTGAGTTAACTAGGAGTTGTGTTGTAGTCCAAAGGAATGGGTACGACTATGAATGATCAACTATTCACTTCAATTCTAGGCTATATGTGTTAAGTGTGGTGTTATATTAGTGGATGGCCATAAAAACTAGAAGGTTATGTTCCATAACTATATTCTTTGGGGAGCTCTATTTGGGATAAAATTTTGATTGAACCTTAAATTTCAGAACACATTTCCTACTCCTATCAAATTTCTTATATAAGGCATACTTGTGGTCCTTGGCATCTAGAAATAATGGGAAGTAATTAAAAGGTGGTTGAGTTCATAAGGGGAATCTATAAGTTTTAAACCTTTGAAGTGAAATAATGCATACAGATTCTTAAGCAAAATAGAAAGAACAACGATGGCATAAACACAGTACACATAGATTTACCCTGGAAAGCCTTGTTCTCTTTACAAAGGCTTATATTTGTAGTGGACAAACCCTCATGGGGTAGAAAACTGCACTCTCAACAATAATTCTTCATTGGTCTCTGAACGTTGTTATAATAAACCTAAGAGTCTAAGCTACACTAAGCTCTACAACATGTCCATAATGAATTGACATATGAAGACTTTTTAACCTCTTCAATATATAGGCCTCAATAGTGAGAATGCCACTTCACCTAATGAATCTGGTATAAATAAATAAAAATCTACCTACCAAGCCCATATTAAGGAACAAGGATCCATATATTCTTGTATTTTAAGTAACAAGAGCCATACAAATAGTTACATTAAGTCTAATCACTCATCATTACATATACATAAATACCCCACCAATGATGACTTCAAATTCTACAACTTCCATCATAATGGCATTAAGTACATCAATGAATGTGGACACTAGCTAACATTACAACACATTATAACATTCCCCCTTAATGTTGAGTAAGGAAAAAATATGCAGATATAGGAAGATGTACTTACATTAACATTATGCCTTATTGGTAACTTCCCCGATCCCCAATAAGTTGTAAATATTGAAAAAAAAAATTGTTAAGGGCTTGGTGATAACATCAGTAGTATGTTGCTTAGTGGAACAACATTGCAAATGAATAATACAATTAAAAACTAAATTTCAAATGCAATGTGTATCAATGTGATGTGCTTGGTGTTGGAGCGGTACATTGGATTGTCTGCAAACTAAATGTCACTCTTATCAATTTAATGGGGTTGATATATATCAACCCAAACATAGGGAAAAGTAGTGTTAATGAGTTTCATATATATCAATCCAAGCTCCTATAATACTTATTGGTTCAATAAAACAACCTTTACGGTTTCCTCATTTTTTGTTTATTTTGCTTGAAATGCACCCAAAAAAAGATAGGTGGATCTCAACTACTTATTGGAGAAAGAGATTGGACCCAAACCACACTCAAACACATAACCTATAGTATATGTTTATATCATTAGTATCTTCCCAATCAGAGTCTATATACCCAATGATTGACACTTTTCCTCCTTAATCATAATAAAAACCATAATTATAATCACCATTGACATTCTCTTGGTTGATTTACAATATCTTTTAAGAGACCTATGCATGAATCTAAAAATCAAAATGATAGCAAAAGAGATATCAAACATGTTTTGAGGTAAGTAAACCAAGATACTAATTAATTTCTTATAAGTGGCATTAATAGGAGGTGTTGAACACTCAACAATTAGCTTAACTCCAAACTAAAATAATATAAGAGCAAGTTTACAATTAATCATTGAAACCTTTCAAGCAAATCTAAACTTAGGGTGAGATGAAAACTATCATCACACATTAATTTCAAACTTAGGGTGAGACGAAAACTGTCATCACACATTAATTTCAAACTTAGGGTGACACGAAAACTATCATCATGCATTAATGCCAAACTTGTAAACCAAGAAAATAATGCTTTATATCCAAACACAACATCTCAAATGTCTACTTTAAATTATTTTTTAATCAAGGATCAAAAGAACAACTACCGGTAATAATCAAAACATCCACATAAAGGACTATAACTATCATGGCATCCTTAATGATTTGGAAAAACAAATTAGGGTCATATGTACATGTTCTAAAACCAAACTCTAAGAAATGTCTATCAATTTTTCCATGCCAACACTTAGGTGCCTTCTTAAGACCTTGCAAAGACTTATGCAAATTTCAAACTAAACTTTATGTTTCATAATTAGCAAAACTAGGTGGTTAAGTTTCATAATTAGAAAAACTAGGTGGTTGTTGCATATATATTTCTTCATAAAGGTCATTATTTAAGAATTCACTTTTAACGTCCTTTTTGTGTATCTCCCAATAAAAATAATCATTAAGCAAGTCGCGACTAAGAATAATGTTCATTTTAGAAATAAGGGAAAAGGTCTTAATGTATCCAACACCTTATTAGTCCCTGCCCTTCGGGATGGAGACTATTAGTAATCGATTTTTAGTCTACCTATTAATTTGGCACGAAAACCAATGGCCTCTCACTGTTTTAACCCAAAGTTTCATACAATTCATATGATATAAGATGAAATTTCATTCACTTTATCCTAAGTTTTGAGATTGCCCTCTTGTTTGTCCTCTTCCCGAGGCAAAGTTGGACAATATCTTAGTATATCTTTGTTTTTCACGCACACATTTAGGTAGTGTTTTTTCCCAACAAAGTAATGTTAGCCATGAGGCTAGCATTACTTCTTCACATTAAATGCTTGTTTTAATACATATTTTATAGCCCTTGCCTCAGTTATTATTGCTTTGATCTTCCTTGATCTACCGCTTCCACCTACAACAACATGCAAACCAACATCACCATGAAACATGTTGCTTCTCCATCCTTTAGAAAAACACCTTATGTATGTAAAGAGGTTCGTTGTTCATTACCTAGGCCTCTTTTTTTGTTGGTCCGTACCCGATATGTATTAACATGCTTCACGGTCCGTACTAACATGTTTGTTTTTCCAGCGTTCACAGGTTATTTCTCTGCAAATTTCTCCCATACTTGCTCTCACATCTGTGTTAGCTTCAACAGAAAGGGAATGAATCAACAGTTATCCGTGAATCAACATAGGACAATTTTCATTGGTAATCTAGTTATTAAAATATTCTTAAATTCATTGTCTCCTTATATAGTCAAAGTTTTTTGGAATAGAATTAAATGGAAATAGAGAAATATTTGAATGACTTACAGTTCCTTCTCCAACAATAAGTATCTCGCAGGAGGCTATTCCTTTGTTTTCATCTATTGAGGAAGTCGAGTTGTGGATTTATCATCCATTTCGAATGATCATTTGCATATGGTATTCTAATGGCTTCCAAGGCCATTTAAAGAGGGAGTTATCAGCATATACATTTCTGTTATCATCATCTAGATGCTCAAGTACAATTGCCCAGTAGGCTAATCTGCTTGAACAAGTAAAGGAGGTCATTAAAATTGATTTCAAGGAATACGTGTGTTTCAAGGCAATGGCAGTTAATGAGCCTTCTGTTCACTTCATTATAAAACCTTCAATAGGAAATCCGACCCAATCCTTTGGCTTTGATTTGATGGAACTGACAATACGCAAGCGTGAGGTTCTTACCTGACACTCTGAGTCTCCCACTTGGGTATAGCCGTCACTGTAAGGAAGATGTGCCTCTGTTTGGGAATAAAGGCCACTAATTCCAATATAAAAACCACTCTCATGATCCCACCATAAAGATGAAGAAGAAAACCATTCCTCTTCATTATCTGGAAAATTCATCTTCGTCTTTGTTATCGTCTATTTTGAGCGATCATTTTCATATGGTCATCTAATGGCTTCCAAGGCCATTTAAAGAGGGAGTTATCAGCATATACATCTATGGTATTATCATCTAGATGCTCAAGTACAATTGCCTAGTTGGATAATCTGCGTGAACAAGTAAATGAGGTCATTAAATTTGATTTCAAGGAGTACCTGCATTCCAAGGAAATGGAAGTTAATGAGCCTTTTGTCGGATTAGAGACATTATTCATTAGAATGTTTTGGAATCAAATTCCCTATGCGAATCCAGACCCACCCTGTAATGCTCATTCACAAATAGTAGGTTTAGATATAATTGGCATGAACATTTAGTCCCACTTATGTCTTCAGAAAGGACGTTAGTATGCCAAACTGCCATGTCTTTATGCGCAGATTGTTTGTTGTGCCTAAAAATGTAGCTCCATCCACAACTATGGCTGCAACGTACACGTCGGATTTTTCCTTTCCAAGGCTTCCGACACTGCTCAAGGTAAAATTACTAGCTCGTCAATTAGGAATATCCTTGTATTCCCTTTGCAAGTCACAGTAAGGATGACATGACCCTATTTGAAAATAAGGCCACTAATGCCAATATAAACACCACTCCTTTCTCATGCTCTCACTCCCACCGCAAAGATCAAGAAGAAAACCATTATTCTTCGTTATCTGGAAAATTCAAGGCATCCATCATGCCATACCCATTCCAAAGAGTTGCAGTGGGGAGGTCTGAGGAGGCCTACCACCCGGATACTCTCAAAGTTTCTCTCGCGGAGTTCATCTCGGCTATCATGTTCATCTTTGTCATTGAAGGATCTGTCATTGCTTTATCTTAGTCAGCAAAGGATCTGTCATTTCTTTATCTTGTTCCCTTGCATTATTCTTTCGTTGCTTTCTTCAAGTCTGCATACAATGATTTGATTGTGTGTGCATTTTTTGAATTGCATACAGTAATTTGATTGTGTGTGTTTTTTTTTGAATTGGAAGCCAAGCTGACAAAGGCTATTTCGAGGACGCCTGCGAGGCTGGTGGCAGAAGCATTGGCTACCTGACTGTCGAACTCTGGTTTCCTCTATATGTTCCAATCCCTGGGTTGTAGTATGATTCGAGTTCCCCTCACTATTCGACAAGTATGCCACACTTGGTTCTTTGCATGAGAGTCCATATGTCACTTTGATACTAACACGTGGAAAATGGTTATAAATAAATAAACATTATTTATTATTATTTATTTAGAGTTTATTCTAACTTCTGACAGTGGCAATCAATTAATCATATCCGTGGCATAAGTACTTTGATATTATTAATGTCGTTGGGGCACATGCATATGAATCATTTGCAGCAAGGCTCTTTTGTGGGAATGTGGGAGCGACCAGTTCTAATCTCTGCAGGAATGACATTAGGTGTAACATATGCTATCGGGTAAGCCATACAAATATGGCATAGTGCTTCTTGGCATATTCTAGATTTTACAGTCAAGACCATGTTTCAATAATTCCATATTTCATCCGGAAATAAAAGGGAAATGATATGCATATGGCGATTTATTGAATTTGCAGATGAGATGCACAGGCCCAAAATTATGCAACAAGTCAGGGGTGACCACAGTGGTTACGAACCTTGCATAGAAAAAGCAAACAAATTTTTTTGTAACCCGCAACACCTTCTCAAGCCTAGCACTAGAAGATAACGACCCTCGGCTTCTTAAGGCTGGGGATTATAGATATCGAATATAAACGTTAAACATAGCATTACCCTCATTTGCTTCTTACACACCCAACCTAGGTAAGGGTTTAACATATAATTAATAACTCTAAACATACATATTTGAACCTGATCGAGGACTGTGGACAGGGATCCTTGCGAGTACAAGCGCCAGAATATGGTGGTGAAGGTAGATGAAAGTAGCCACTATCCTAACTATTTCGCTGTGCAATTCTTATACGAAGGAGGCCAGACAGACATATGGATCTTGAAAGTTGAGAATGTAATTAGTCCATGTTCTTAATTTATGAAACTACATTTAGAAAATTCATAAGCTTATTCAAAGTGTTCTCTATCTTAGGAATTTACAAACTTAGGATACATGTGTAATTGCATTTTAGTATTTTTGAATGTTTTCTAAAAAGAAGTGATATTATATTATTTTTCAATTATTTTCAGTCTCATTGTTTAGCTCCTTTCGATTGATGCGAGGTGTAAAACTATAAAAGAGAAACAATGAGTCAAATATATGATACGTAATTGTTGTTCGAAATCGTCCAGTGCCAAGTTCCTATCGCTCAAAACCTTCATCACCATCTCCAAGAAGGTTAGGTCTGGGCTTGCACAATAGACTCATTTCTCATTGCAAGATTGTGGAGCACTCTATAAATCTTAGCCGAAATATCAGAAGGAACTTCTCTAGAAAGCCCCGGAATGACTTGGTGATGGGTTCATTATCCAAGCAAGACTGAAGGTACAAGGATAGATTGGTTTACATAGATCTGATAATCATTCAATCTGCAACAATTCGTTATCTTACGCGAATAACTAAATGTGTCCAAAAATGTTACATGTGGCTCATATCTAATGGAAAACCAGTCAATGAAACTACAAGTAATAACATCACTGCCCTAAAGGCAAGGACTTGCTGCTCTGCAACCTGTCTTGTTTTTCTAAAAATCCTTTTTCTATTAAATAATCCATATGCCTCTCCATTGGTCCACTTGCAAATAATTTGGTTTTGTGGACCCATTTTCATCCCACAATATTATTTCCATGGGTAGTTGTACCAAATCCCATGTCATGTTCTTCACGAGGAAGTCATATTCCTATGCCATAACCTTCCCCCATTCTCGATTCCCTTTAGCATATTTATAAGTTGTGGGGTCATCTATGTCCAAAACCTTTGATATAACAATAAACTATGTCCCATTCATCCTTG
This sequence comes from Picea engelmannii, assembly GCA_009831015.1. Taxonomy (NCBI): domain Eukaryota; kingdom Viridiplantae; phylum Streptophyta; class Pinopsida; order Pinales; family Pinaceae; genus Picea; species Picea engelmannii. The sequence continues at coordinate 204,662 of ML810742.1, read as the reverse complement.
TGTTAGATGGATCATTAACATTAGAACCTACAATTTTAATAGTTTATCATGTGTAAATAGGAAGTAATCCACTAGTATTATCTTCACTGGTATCAACTACCAAAGAATCAAATAAATCATTAGTAATCATTGAAGTACAAACAAGAACTAAAGCCTCTACATCAATGGAATCATTATTATACATAAGATCAATAAAAGATTTAACATGAGGTAAATTTAGAGTAACATGAGCCTCATAAATGGTATCACTAAGTATAAAAGATGCACCATTACATGTATATAAATTCCTACCAATAATGACTTCAAATTATACAACATTCTAACACATTCTAAGTACACTAAGTACATCTACAAATGTGGCGCCACTATACAACATCCCAACACATTCTAACAATATGGTTATTCAGGTTTTGAACTTATTCCCTAACCTCAATGCACCAAAACCATGGATTTTCTTTTCATCCCTCCAAATGATCCCATCATATCAATCCCATATTATCTAATCTAAACTCATGTCTACCATGCTAAAATTTTCATGTCTAGGTGCCTATGATCATAATCGATCCCATGTGTCCTAACATAGAAATTCTCCTTGTGTCACCCACATCTACGAGGGCACCATGATCTTGAGTGGAAAGCAGTGCTCCCACACCTAGGCCTATAGTATTGAGGTACACATTAGTACTTATCCTCTTACTAATCACACTTGCAATAACTTCTCTTACCTCCAATTCAACATAAACCCACATTATATCCTTTTATGTATTCCCAGGGGAACCTAAACATGTTGGATCCCTCATTCTAGTGTCATATCACCTCCCTATATAAGTCTTGATTGAGTCTATAAAGCATGCTCTATGTGGCCCTATATAGGCCACTTTAATTTAGTACTTGTCTCTCTACAACTAGTATCCCACGTTCCATCTAGTGCATCTTAATATAGTCCCTCTCTTAATTATATGCATATCTAATATTTGCATATTTCCATTAAGGTTATCCTTCCTATGTTGGTCCCTACGTATGGCAGTATCTACATGTTAGACCTTAGTTTAATTTTGAGTTTTGCAATAAGCCTAGAATTCTCTTGACAACTACTAGTTTAGAAGGTTTTCTCATGTAGTAACACTACTTTCCCCTATGCTAGCATGCTTTGAAGCCATGGTTACATGTTTGTAAATATGCATTTTTCCCCTTCTCAACCTACCAACAAATGCCTAATGGAAGTCACATTGATGCATATTTACTCTTGCAATAGTGAAATTGAAATTCATGGTATATTCCCATCAAAGGCATAATGTGGGTCATCAAACCCACATGCTTCTTTCACTCTCTAAGTCTATGTCATTCCCTAAACTAAACATTTAAAGGCATACCTATAATATTTGTTTTCATGTATCCCTTTAGCGCCAATTTTTACCCTATAAAAGGATGAATTGGGAAGAAATGTGATGCCATAGATTTTCCCCATGAAAAATTAGGGGCATTTAAGACATAGTTGAGAATTGCATGATTTTTGGCATGGTTTTAGGTTATGATACCTACTACATCTCATTGAGGGTTGTGTCATGATCTGGGATCTTTTCATTGTGACTTATAAAGAGTTGCATTAAATGAGCATAAATTAAAGTGCATCGTTAAAGAAGGGAAAACTCAAAAATGAAGAGACATAAGCGTCAGATCTGAACACAAAAACTTGACAACGGAGTTCATCCCTGGTGGACTACGTCTTCGAGTCCTACTCTCAAATGGGTAGGCTCTTTCATTAACTCGGCGAAATCATTTGGAAAAATACATAAGTATACCTCATTCTGAAATAAAGCTGCAGAAATAATGCTCAAATCAGAAAATAGATATCACCACTGAATTCGTGGCATCAAATTACCCAAAAATGATTGTCTCCACGCTTCTATCTGACTCTGGCACTCCCAGTCCCAAGAAGAATTTTGTCTTTATTTCCGTGCCCTCTGCAACCTACAATAATGATTGTACCTCCCTCAAAAATCGTGCTTGGCAAGTCGTACGATCTATGCCTCCTCTCCTCGTGGCTGGGAAGATCCATGTTTTAAATATTAGAACTAGAAATATGAAACAAGTGGCATCCGTGTTTTAGTGGTTAGGGGCAGAAGTGTTAAGGCGGAGGTTTCGGGGTCGATCCCCACAGACTCCATTTTTGGTTTGTTTGTTATACAATGTATTATTCATTCTACTAACTTTAGCAATGCTACTAGAAGGTCCTCTGATGAGATTTAACGATGACTATAGTTGGCGTGGTCTGCCATATTTGGAGGACCCGCCACTATTTTTGTTTCAAAATTCGTTCATGGGTTGTCCTTGTGCATTTCTTGCCTGCCACGTGGAAGCCCTTGATTGGGCCATGTGGAGGCCTCTCATTGGGCCACGCTACCCTCTGCTAAGTCAGCACACCACGTCAACGTGCCACATCAATATGCCACGTCAACTGTACGGACTGCCACGTGGAACGATCTAATTGGTCCACAGATCGGTCCAAAAATCCAATAGTCGGGTGACACGTGGCAACCTTTGTTCTTCCCATGTCATCATGATGATGTCAGCATGTCATGTGTCACTTCCTTTCTCCTGCCACATGTGATGTACAGATGATAACGTCAGTAGTATGCATGTTGACTCATCCCCTGGTCACTGGGCTAGGTTGACCAAACTTTGACTGTGAATATCTTTCAATCCGTAACTCCGTTTGATGAGCCATTTGCATCGTTAGAAAGGTTGCAACACACTCTTCGTGATCATGTCATTTTGACTGAGTTTTTGGAACTTTGAATTTTTTCCCTTTCTCTATCTGCTAGAGCCATGCTAAGCATCTTGAGTTGCCTCTGTGAGTTTTTAGTTGTTCTTAGCCTTCTCTTGATATTTTTTGGATCATGCCTTCCCACTGAGAGCCTTTTGGACCACCAAAAGCTTTCATCAATCAACAGGTAAGTGAGGGAAGAGTCCCCTCACTTTGTCCTTCTCAATCCACTTTGCCTTGCTTGGATGTGTTCCTTTTAAGCCTACTCGAAGATAATCAACATCACCCCTGTGTGAAGTCCTTGTCCTCCTATCTAGGTTGATGTCTTCCTATAGCTAATCCAAGTACTGAGGTGAAAACTCATCAACTAAAGGTATTGAAACTTCCTCATCTTGATCCATGATCATGGGAGGCTAAAATAGTTTCAAGTTCTCAACGTTCACAACTGATTAGATTTGCATGTAAGGTGGAAGATCCAGACGAAAAGAATTGGTACCACTTTTCTCAAAGATAGTGAAAGGTCCATAACAAATGGGTTTGAGTTTCTTGACTTCACCCTTCAATCTCTCCTTGTTGATGTGAATCCATACCCGGTCTCCAACCTAGAATTGATGATCAACCTTGTGCTTTTCATGTCGAGATTTATATTGTGCTGGAATTTTCTCCAACTGTTACCTGACTGCCTGGTGGATATGCTGGATCCTCTGGATGAACTTGCGGGCTCTGTCCTATGTTCATTCTTCATTTACATCGGCATCTCTCCCATACAACAAGTCCAAAGGAACCTTTGGTAGGTACCCAAAACATGTCTCAAAAGGTGACCTCTGAGTGGATGAATGTAAAGCTCGGTTGTACGCATGATGTATATAGGGTATATGTTCAGCCCATAACTTGGGATGCTTGTTGCATTATCCTCGAAGCAAAAGTACCACTATTCAGTTTACCACCTATGTCTATTCGTTCGTCTGTGGATGGAAAGCAGTGCTCCCATTCAATTTGGTGTCCATCATCCTCCACAAGCTAGTCCAAAAGTCCCCAAGGAATCAAGTATCTTGATCTAAGACAATGGATGTGGGTAATCCAAACTGAACCCAAACATAATGAAATAAGAGTTTAGCAGTCTGCTCAACAGTGATCTGTTTTTTACATGGCATGAAGACACACATCTTGTTGAACCTATCCAATACAACATACAAAATCCATGGAGACACTTTCTCGTGGATGGGATGGAACAGGAAGTGGTGATTATAGCCCCAGTTTTCTATTAGTGGGTTTACAAGTAGAACACATCACACACCACTTTACATATTTAGTTACAACTGCCTTCATTTGAGGCCAGTAACAAAACCTCTGCAAATGAGCCATAGTTTTTCCTACCCCAAAATTCCCAGACACGAGAGAAGTGTGAGCTTCTTGTATTACATGGACTCGTTCATTTGTAGGAATACATAGCTTTCCAAGATGGTGGAGTAGTTTTCCTTGCAGACAATAGTTCTCTACCTGTGCACCAAGGGTTAGCTTCGCATATACTTCCTTAAAATATTCATCGATGGCATATTGTTCTACATAGCTATCATGAGATAAAGAAGTATTATTCAGAACAATAGAAGCAACAATAGGAGGTCTAGAAAGCATATCAGCTGCCTTGTTACTTGTACCCTTTTTGTACTTGATTACCAAATGAAATTTTTGTATAAAACCCATTCATTTGTAGTGTCGAGATTGTTGCAATTTGGATTGTGCTTGAAGATACTGTAAGGGTTGTTGATCGGTGTGTATGATTGTTTCCTTCCCTAACAAGTAGTGTTTCCATTTCTTTACGCTCTGGACTAATGCATACAACTCTTTATCATATGTAGGATAGTTAACAACAACTTGGTTAAAAGTTTCAGAGTGGTAATAGATATGCTTACGATATTGCATCAATACTGCACCCATGGTGTATCTGTTGGCATCTGTCTCGATATCAAAAGGTTGTTGAAGATTCGGCAGTGCTAATACTGGTGTGGTATTGATCTTATTCTTCAAAATGTTAAAATCTTTTTGTTTATTTCCTTCCCACTGAAAAGTGTTCTTCACACTGGTTAAGGCATGCAAAGGAGAAGTTGGGAATGAATCTCCTCCAATACTGGACTACACCTAAGAAGCTTCGGACTTCGGTTACACTCTTTGGATCGGGCCATTTTACAATTACATTAATTTTGGAAGGATCAATTTTCAATTGTCCTCCTCCTACAATATGACCTAAGTACACAAGTGCAGTCTTGCCAAATTCACATTTAGAAAAATCTACATACAACTTTTCCCTTTGCAAAGTATCCAATACTTGCTTTACATGCCTCACATGTTCATCCCAAGTCCCACTAAAAACAAGAATGTCGTCTAAATATATAATCACAAAGTCATCTAGGAAAGGCCTGAATACATCATTCATCACACACATGAAATTTGTCAGAGCATTACAAAGCCCAAACGACATAACTAGCCACTCAAACAATCCATGTTTGGTTTTAAAGGCATTTTTCCATGCATCCTGTTCTGCGACTATGATTTTATGATATCCACTGTGCAAATCCAACAGTGTGAAATAAACAACATTCTTCAATTGATCTAGTAAATCATCTATGCGAGGAAGAGGGTATGGATTTTTCAATGTGATTTTATTTAAAGCCCAGTAATCGACACGCTTTCGCCATGTGACATATTTCTTTGGCACCATCATGATCGGATAACCACAAGGAGAAGAACTGGGCCTGATGACCCCTTGATCCAATAAGCCTTGTACCTGCTTCTTGATCTATGTCATCTCCACAACTGACATCTTGTACATGCCCACATTAGGAAGAGGAGAATCATGTTGAAGATGTATCTCATGTTGGATTTCCCTCTTAGGAGGTAATCCATCTGGTTCCTGAAAAATATCATCAGAATTAGAAACAATATCAATTAATTCCTTTTTATGAGATGGATCACACCCTTGGAAAGCATCGAACGTCCCAACATCTTTCTCTCTGACAACCATGAGTACATTTCTCTTATTAGTGTTTATGAGTCTTTTCATTTGCCTTTCACTAACAAGTGTTGTATTTACCCTCATGTTGTGAGATCTAACAATATATTCCACTCCCCCTTTAGTAAGATGGTATTTGTTCTCATGACAATAGAAGATTGTTTTTCTATCATAAAGATAAGGACTTCCCAACACTTTGCCACGTATATCAAGTGGTAAAACATCCAAATCCACTTCATCAATCAACTTTGAAGCAATAGAAAATCTGATCCTACATTGTTTGGTGACATTAAGTTTTGATTTATCACATACCCAACCAAGAGGATAAGGCTTCGAATGTGGTTTAATTTCAAGACCCATCTTCTTGACAAGTGCTTCAAATATTAAGTTTACTTTGGAACCTAGATCAAATAATGTATCTTAGTATGTTTAGATACAACTCTTTTGTGAAATAACTCTTTCCTCTTTCATTCATCAACATGAGATTCATCATTGGAACTAGAACTAGCATGAAGAGAATCTTTACCTTGTACTCCAACCATTGTGATCTTTCTTTCATCTCTTGAATCGGAACCAAGATCTTGTTGCACTGTAGCAACGTTCTTTGTCTTCCCCTTTCCACAGAACTGTTTTGGTTTCTTTTATGGATGCAATTTCCAACAATGTTCTTCATCATGGCCGCTCTTCTTGCAATGAGTGCAAGATGGTCTTCCTCCTTCTCTCGTTACTGTAGCGGTCTTCTTGTCCTTCCTTTTAAACTTATGAAAATTCTATCGTGGGAAATTGGAAGGTTTCTTTGTGGGATCTTCTTAAACATGTTTTCCCTTGTTCTCAAGGTGAGTGGCTTTCACACAAACTTCGTCAAGACTAGTGGGGTTAAACAAGAGAAAAGTAAGACGAATATAACTATGAAGTGTGCCAATATACTTCATTAAAGTTTCATAAGAATCCAAAGGAATGTTCAATGCAAGAGCTTTCTTCCTAAATTCTTCTGTGAAACTTTGTATAGTTTGACCTTTACTTTGCCTTAAAGTTTGACATTCCATCATTGCTTTATGTAAATACCCTAATGGATAAAATTGCTTCCTTATCGCTGATTTGAATTATGACCATGAGGAAAGAAGATTACCACACTTACTTTTGTCCCAAAGCTTTCTCTCCCACCATACGAGAGCGATGCCTTCCAACCGAAGAGAAACCAGTTGCACTTTAACTTCCTCTTCATCAATATGTTGGACATGGAAATACACTTCAACCTGTCGGATCCAATTATCTAGCTTTTCAGGATTAGCATCTCCATTAAACATAGGTAAAGAAAATTTTACATCAAGCTTTAATAATGGTTTCTTAAAATGGGCTTTATGGCTAGAATGATGAGAATGATGAGAATGCCTAGAGGAAGAAGAGTTATAACTTGAAGGTGAAGACGGAGGCTCAGGAGGATTTCCTCTAGCCCCTTGGTTTACCGAAGCATCATCATATGCATGTGCTTCATTTTCCTTCCCTTTCATCTTCATCATCTTCTTGTAATATCCATACATTCGTTCGACCATTTCTGACATGCGATAAAAGACCATGTGAAAGTTTTTCTCCTGTTCATCACGCTTGTCCTCTTCTCCCATTTTCTTCCTTCGGGATGCATGACCAACTTCGGGATTGAAAGTATTAAGAGTTCCTTCATCCTGCTTATGCTTGGCCCTAGTAAGCATTCACACTCAACAATTCAAGTCAAAAATGACTGCTCTGATACCAACATGATCCAGGATCTTTTCATCGTGACTTATAAAGAATTGCATTAAATGAGCATAAATTAAAGTGCACCATTAAAGAATGGAAAACTCAAAAATGAAGAGACATAAGCATCATATCTAAACACAAAAACTTGATAATGGATTTTTTCGCTGGTGGAATACGTCTCCGAGTCCTTCTCTCAAATGGGTAGGCTCTTTCATTAACTCAACAAAAGAATTTGGCAAAATAGATAAGTATACCTCATTCTAAAATCAAGCTACAGAAATAATGCTCAGATCAAAAAACAGACAACACCACTGAATTTGTGGCATCGAATTACCCAAAAATGACTATCTCCACGCCTCGATCCAACTCTGGCACTCCCAGGCCCAAGAAGAATTTTGTCTCGATTTTTGTGCCCTCTGCAACCTGCAATAATGATTGCACCTCCCTCGAAAATCATGCCCGGAAGGTCCTACGGTCTGTGCCTCCTCTACCCATGGCTGGGTGGATCCATGTTTTAAATATTAGAACTGGCGATATGAAACAAGTGGCATTTGCGGCCTAGTGGTTAGGGGCAGAAGTGTTAAGGCATGGGCAAAGGCTAAGGTTCTAGGGTCAATCCCCACGAACTCCAATTTTGGTTTGTTTTTTATACAATGTATTATTCATTCTACTAAATTTAGCGATGCTACTAGAAGGTCCTCCGACGAGATTTAACAACACTATAGTTGGCGTCGTCCGCCAGAATTGGCGGACCCGCCACTATTTTTGTTTCAAAATTCGTTCACAGGTCGTCCTTATGCATTTCCCACCTGCCACGTGGCAGCCTCTCATTGGGCCGCACTGCCCCCTACCAAGTCAGTATGCCATGTTAGCATGCCATGTCAGTCGTACAAACTACCATGTGGCACGATCTGATTGGTCCATGGATCAATCCAAAAATCCAATAACCGGGTGACATGTGGCAGCCTCTGGTGTTTCCACGTCATCATGTTGATGTTAGCATGCCATGTGTCACTTCCCTGCTCCTGCCATGTCCATTGTACGGACAATGACATCAGCAGTACGAATGTTGACTCATCCCCTGTTGACTGGGATATGTTGACCAAACTTTGACCGTGAATATCTTTCAATCCGTAACTCTGTTTGACAAATCGTTTACGTCGTTAAAAATCTTGCGACGTGCTCTTTGCGATCATTCCATTTTCACTGAGTTTTGGGAACTTTGAATTTTTGCCCTTTCTCTGTCTGTTGCAGCCATTCTGAACATCTTGAGTTGCCTCTGTGAGTTCTAAGTTGTTCTTATCCTTCTCTGGATCCTTTTTGGATCATGTCCCCTCACCTTCCTCTCTTGTGATCATCAATTAATCATTATTTTCTCCTTCAATAAGCATTTTCTCTTATTAGTCTCTCTTAATAAATGATCATTTTTTTACCATTCTATTTTTATTGCCCTTTCATGGGGAATTGTTCACATTTTTGGAGGACCTTGCCATCCCAATGCCTCAAAAAACATGTTGGTGTTGGTTTCCAACAAAAATTCACACTGATTTCTTGACCTCCAAATTATACTTGCATAGTTATTTTTGGATCCTTTCACCTTATTCTTTCCCTTTTGCCCATTATTCTTATTAGGACTTTGTTTACTCAATGTCCCTTTAGGGACTCTAAAATGGATTCCTAAATTTTTTTTACCTCTCAATAGCATCTATGTGGATAATTTGTGTCGTTTATTTTTTCATTATAATCCTTGTCCTCCATTTTTTCCAAGAAAAAAAATGTAACTTCTATTCAAATATTAACAAAGTTACAATACTTAGACATCGAAGCGTCATGAGAAAAATCAACATAAAACTAATACAAAAACAAAACACGCTCCAATCCCTTAGAAGAGCATCCCCAAAATTATGAGTATCTACGAAATGAAGCCCAGAAGAAGAAGTCTAACATCAAACTTATATATCAATAAATGGGCCCTCCCTAAGGGAGACCCAAGCACCATCATATATTTCTTCCAAGATCATAAGATTCTCAAATGAGGCCAAGGCTTCTTTAGACAAAGAGTTTACGACAATGTTCTACTCCATATAAACATGTCTAAAATTTATGCTGCAAAAGAGGCATGCAATGTCTCTCAACTTCTAAGCTAATTTCATTAGCTCCAAATCAACCAAGGTTACCCCCTTGTTCATCCACTCAATGAACAGTCTTAAATCTTCTAGAACTTGTGGGTCATAAATAGGTTTTCTAATTTCAAACTTAATGAGAGCATAAGGAGTTTTAAATTCAACTAGAATGTTAGTTTTGAAACCAACATTCACTTTTCCCTTTAAAAAATTACTCTTGGAAAGATAAATAACAAACCCCACTCCACAACACTGATTCTACTGATGTGCCGCATCAAAATTACCCCACACTTTGTGCCTTTCAATGTTAGTCTCCACCTCACATCAAATATGAGCAATTTTTGGTGCCACCTTGTAGCTCGACAACAAGGCAAGAAATTGGTGAGCAATTTTAACAGGAGGATACCATTTACCATCAAATAGACCCACATTGCAATCCAACCAAACACCCAAGGCAACCACAATAAGAAGAACTAAAAACCCTTTCAATAATGATGTAATGAAGAAAGCCCAAAAACTTTCATTCACCATCCCTTTATCCCAAAGGTTATGCAACCCCAATTTCCTAAGGCAAGTTGTTTTTCAACTTTTCTTCTTTCAACCCTACCCATCTCAAGATAGATGACATTTCAACCATATTCCTATTCATGTAGGCTTCTTTTGAAATTTTCTCCCTTTGGGGAAATCTTTTTCTCATGGATTTTCTTATTACGGTAGGATTCCCTCCCACTTTCTCCCCTTTATATAGGTTGTGTCGCATAGTCACTTCAATTAGGGTAGGTTTCTACTTAATTTCTTTTTTTTCTAATAGTCAATTAGGAGTCAAATGCTCAATCATTTCAAGTTATCCATGGGAGGATATATGGTTGGTTAATTCAAGTCAAATGAAGCCCTTAAGGGGCTAGCTTGGGTATACTATTTCTAACCATGACCTTAGCATACCTTGAGGGACCATAAATATTACAGAACATTTAATAGGTCCATTCTAGACATATGGATTTTAGCATGTTCTCCTAAGCTCACATTTAGCATGTGTGTTGTACCAAAAGGTAAGTGCAAGTATGCTTTTTTCCCATTACTCTTAACTTTCACACTTTTTTTCATAGATTAGGTATTTCTTGCATGACTAAGTGGTATATAGGATCATTTAATTTCATGTCTATTACTTAATATTCAATTATTTGCTTCCCATGATTTTGTTTAAATTATTTCCATGTGATTGAATATCACTTTATTTCCTTGGAGAGGTCCAACCACTTGAGATATAACCTTGGAGAGGTCCAACCACTTGAGAGATCTTTTGGATAAGTTGAGGATTCCTCTCCTTCAGTTTAGGATCTTCCCTAATACCATGCCTTGACCATATATTCGAATCCAACCACCTTCAGGAATTGAGGGATTTTTCCCTGATTTGTCTCAACAAACCCAAAACTTGCTCAGAAAAGGGTAGCGCTCCCCCAAAAGGGTGCACATAGCACTCAAACACTCCCCCAAAGAGGCTCAAGGAATGTCAGCACTCCCTCATAGTGGGTAGAGGAGCGCTCCTCTCAAAAATCCATTTTTTAGTGGTTCTTTTAGTGGCAAAAGGTTTGTACTCCCTGTCAATTGATTTCTCTTCTTCAAAACTAGTCTTTGAGGTGTCTTAAGTGTCTTTGTGATGTCATTAGAGGCACGACTTAGGAAAGATGACAGTATGATTTTTTTGACACTTGCAACACTTGTGGTCAAGATGCGACACTTGCGGACAAGATGCAACACTTATAACACTTGTAATGACGACACTTGCGACACTATCGAAGTGAGTAATTTTGAGGTGTAACAGATTGCCCCCCAAAGTACGAAGTTAGAAGACGATGATGACTAAAGTACTTTGTAGAATTTTTCGAGAAAGGGTGTGGACGCAGAGAAACTGGAAAAATATGCACACAACCATCAAACAAATATTATGAAATGTTTCGAAACCCAAGGCAGGCATACCTGTGCTTGAGTGATAAATACTTTTTAGGTATGGCCACCATAAAAAACACTGTGGATCCATAATTATATTGAAAAAAGGTATATCCACTGAAGATACAATGTGGATCTATACTCGTATGACCTGAATTGATCGTAGCCATGAATAATACACAGTGGATCTATGAGATGACAAGACATAGCCACGACCAATACAAAGTGGATCTATGTAACAGTATATGTGTCATAGTTCAAAAGAACTCCTTCGCAACCTGGGAAAAGTACATGTAAGAGTGATGACTCAACCCAGGGTCTTCTTACCGATCCCGATGTAGTATGAATATAACCATGTGAATAGATGTCTTGATGTCGAACATGGCAGAAACCACTTGATTACCGGTTAATGAGGTAAATTGTTAACAAGCGCGAGAGAGATCACCATTGATGTCAATGATTCCCAAGGTACTCTAGTACATTCCGACGAATGCGAATAGATGAGATGAAGTCAAACATTCGTGGAATCATCCGATCAGAGGTCAGTGATGTAAACCCACTGTCAGACGTGAGGAGGCCTTCCATTGAGGCATGCAGGTCCCAAAGTACTAACTGGTTTCTAAGTCTAACTCCTGGATAATGTGTTGAAGTTGACAAAAATAGACTCGTTGAAGGAGGGCCTTGATGTATCCCCCATCAATGACACGAAACTGACACAGAGATGTAATTGGTGGATCAAATGAACATGGACTGACATGGGTATTGAAACAGGATATTTGTGATGGCTGACTCCCTTGAACATTGAGGCACAATAGCAGAAACTTGACATGGACCAAAACTTGATGATGCAGTGGATGTTGTGACTTTTGTCATGTGACCCAAAGGAGTAAAAGAAACTTAGAGGATTGGCTCAATGCAGAGGTTCAGCGGATTAAAATGTGTGCAAAGACAAAGTGTCGTGTTCAAGGGTGACCGTAAGAGCTACTGGTAGTGTTCTCAAAAAACTACTTGGCTTGCTTATTTCAACTTTTCCCCCATATAGATAGACGAGTACCTCTTTTTAATTTAATGAGCTCGAGGAGGGTAACACATGCTCAATATGACTCACCTTCGGTAAGTCCCTTTTCCTTTGTTTAACAAACTGAAAGAAGTAAGGGTTCAGTCTCATATGAGCCCTTCAATGTATGAATGTTTAACGAGTCCAGAGAAGGTAAACTTGGTGGTTTTCATATTTAGAGAGTCTGAAAACAATGTAAAGATGACTCCAATGTTGTCCTTTTTCATAATGTTAGTCTCGCAATGCCGAAAAAGAGATAAATTATCACTCGAAAGACGCCCTTTCAAACCTTTTAACGAGTGAGAAAGGAAGCAAGATCACTCGAAAATATTTTCATGTTTAGAGAGTCTGAAAAGAGCTCAAAGATGACTCCAAGGGGTTCCTTTTTCGTATATCCATGAGAGTCCGAAAAAGTGATAAAAGTCTACTCGGTTACATTCTCATGTATTTACGAGCACGAGAAATAACAAAGACTAAGCTCGGTATGCCCCCAGCTTGAAAGCTAGTGACTTAACTCCAGAATGATCATCAAAGACTAGAGACATGCCCTCCAAGCTTCAATTCATTCACTGACTTTGAGGTTGTCACCAATTTCTCTACTAGATGGAGAAAAAAGATAAGAGTGGATGAAAAGAAGGTTCAAGAGAGGTGACTGTTTCATTTTTTAACGAGCTTGATACAAAAAAAGTACTATGCTCAGGGCTCCAGGTTAAATCCCCAGATTGTTGTTTCATTTTTTAACGAGCTTGCTACAGAGAAGCGAAACTATGCTCAAAACTTTTGTTTCATTTTTTAACGAGCCTTCAACAGAGAAGAAAAACTATGCTTGTGACCTTTGTTTCATTTTTTAACGAGCTTGCCACAGAGAGAAAAAGTATGGTCGTGAACTCTCCTTGATCATGGCTTCCAAGAGAATAACRCTCTAGAAAGAAACCATGTCAAGGGACAAAACTCGGTCATGGATTCCAAAATATCTTCACTGGATGGAAGAAAATTAYTCTRGAAGGAACACATGTCGAGGACCRTGACAGGGGTAAGGAGATCAGKCTCTAATAACCCTACTGAAGAGATCACCATGTCAACTACCAGATCCAAATCATCGGAAGTTGAAGTCATGGGGGACAACGCCACATAGTTGACATGTGGCAGGGGTGATATTGTCTTCATATAAGAAYCATTTAGGGAGGTAATYCAGTCAGGAACGATGAATGAAAGTCGATCAATAGTCACCATTCTTCCATCGCGTGGGAAAGATATCACACGAAAAAGAGTGGACACAACAGCTTTCATGGAATAGACATAATCCCGCCCAAGGAGTAAAGTGAAATCCAAAGGGTATCGGACTACCATGACATCAATAAAGACATTTTTCCCTCCCAAAGTTATGGGAAATTGAGGAAGGGTCCCTAAAGGTTGACTAGTTCTTCTGTTAAAAGCTAACAGATTCTGTGTAACCGATGCAAGTTGAAGACAACCCAAAGTGTGCCAAGCAACAGAGGACAAAATACTAATGAACACACCTTCATATGTCAGCGTTTGAGGAACGTCCCGACCACAAACATGTACTGTAATCTGGAAAGGAATGTGAGAGGGAACATGAGGTCCAGTTAGCGCACCACAATCAAAGAGGATGGCCTCATTACTTGGAGGGGGTTTCGCGGAAGAAGGAGGAATGCCCCCTAGCACGGTAGATTTTTTATCAATGAGAAAAACGTGGGCAGTATTGGGTTTACTCTCTAGAGGGAGAGTAGGATCGACCGATGATGGGATCAGATCAACCACACTGGCACTCTTTAGAGGAAGAGAGGGATTAACCGATGATGTAACCGGAACAACCACTTTGGCACTCTTCAGATGAAGGGTGGGACTGACCAGGGAAGGGACTGGAGAAGTCACTTTGGCACTCTTCAGAGGAAGAGTGGGATCGATCGATGGTGGAATCGGATCGACCACTTGGACACTCTTCGGAGGAGGAGTGGGACTGACCGAGGAAGGAACTGGATCAGACACTTAGGTTTCACTTTTTAGAGGAAAAGTAGCGCTGATCGAGGAAGGGAATGGATCAGTCACTTTCGGTTCACTCTGTAGATGAAGAGTGGGGCTGACCGATGATAGAACTGGATCAGCCACTTTGGTGAGTGGTTCAACCAAGGATGAAACTAGATTGACCACCTGATCAACCAGATTGACCGGAGATGGAACTGGATTGACCAATCCATCAACTAACGATGGGTTGGGAGAAAGCTTACGATAACCTTTTGGAAGTTAAAGTTTTTTCAAAAGAGAAGAAGCCTCATCCATATGAGGGTAAAGGTGAGAATAATGATCGCCTTCGCATAACATACAAGGAAATTTGACAGTTGTCTTCTTCTTACCAACCTTAACGTCACTAGTTGATGGGGTATCACCGGCATAACCAACAGAGGCCGATGACGTGGAGGACCACATTTCTAAGACCTTGGGAATACCAGGGCAATCCCTCATAAAGTGGTCACCCTTACAAAGACTGCAAGGGAATTTGGGTTTAAGATTCTTCATTTTAATCTTGTTGACCTCATCAATACTCCCAGTACTATTAACAATAGTTGGTTGTTGGGATTCAACATCTGATGTTGTTGGATCCTTGGTCCTTTTTGGGTTCTTCTTCTTCTTCTCTTTTTGTTTCTTCTTCTTCTGATCAACCTGGCTACTTACTTTAGAGCTTTCACTAGGCGAAGAAGGAGAAATGGAAGGATACTTAATGGGTGAGGAAGACGAAAATTCTACATGAGGTTGATGTGTGGGTGGTGTACTGACATCCAAATTATTAGGTACAGTTGAAACATTGGGAGGATTCGAGATCACCGGAGTGAGGAACAACCAAACTGGTAATCTGATGGTGAGTCCCGGAAGACTTAGTGTGGCAATGCATGGAGGACCAAAGTTTCCAAAAGAAGGAAAGGTGTAAGGTTCCTCGGGACAAGGGGTCCCTCCATTGGTACTCTCAGGATTTGATGCCATTAACACCGACTCGACCTAAGATCCACTAAGTAATACAAACAACACACGCTATGAATCTGAGAAGCAAACAATCAAACAAACCTTCCCAAAATGAAACCACTAGTTGGTGATGAAATCCAACGTCGCGAGATCAAAATAGGAAGAGGCAGGGATAGAGCGGGTGGATTAGTTACGTTGGTGACCTGCTTAATGGACTTATGCCTTGGTGCAAGCTTCCACGCAGTAATTGTGGATTTACCCTCCAAGGAGCCCGAGTGAGCCTGACCAACGTCTGTTCCAGGTACAGTGAGACTTCCCTTCACCGTCACCTTGTGTGAGACCCTAAATATTATGGCTACTAAGGTCACCAACTCGCAGTCAGCCCCTGGGTGGGTACAGTCGACATCCCAGTTGGAACATATGGACAAGATAACAAGTTCGAAATCAACTCGAGGGGCTCCCACACATAATCATGGGTATACCTTCAAGTGACCCCCAAAATACGATCCGACTACTACGAACGGTTGAACCACGGAGGGATAATCTCTGTAACTCTCCCGAACGTGACCTTGTGCGTAACCCCTGTGTGAGAGGGGGATCCCAGAAAGCCTATACGATAATTGGATTTTCTCTCCCTATCGTCAGATGCTAAGTTTGTTTGATAGCTTTGGAAAGTTATCCTTTCAACCTATTCCAAATCCCTGCACCTTAAACTAATGTAGGTTTGCTAACAAAGATGTAAAAAGTCTGATAAATTTTAGTTAAGCATTGATTTTAGTGGTTGTTGTTTACTCAGAGGTGTATGAGAGTGAAGACTAGTGATATTATGACTCAATTCCCAAAACATGCATAATAAATGATAAGCAATATTTTCTTTCAATGAATGTCTAGTTAAGGGAAGGAGAAGGATTTTCCTTTCATTCTCAAACACTAAGATGCAATGACCTCATGCAATAGTCCTCAATAAGGAATCCAATGTAATGCTAAAATGTTTATATGTGACTGATAACCAGTAGATGTAAAGCTTCCTATGCTAATCGGACTTCAAGAGTTGTGAGATTTAAGCAATCTGGAAGAAAAATTCACATAAACAAAAAGACACCCTTGTTGTGATCAAACAAGAAACATAAAACCAAAAACTCAAAAGGAAGGAAAAAGAGCTTGGACAAGATGACTCAAAGATAAAAAAATAAAAGTACAAAATACCTTTGAAACTCCTTACAAAGTTTTCGCTCGTTCAGATAAATGAGAAGAAAATGACAAATTGACTCCAAATCGTGAAGGACAAAGAGTTATTGCAAAGTAAGGAAAAATGTCAAAAAATCCAAACAAAAAGAGATCAATCCTTAGAAATCAGAGTATTGAAGGCCAAGATAAAGATAAAATGAAAGCATGAGACCCTGAGCAAATGAAAAAGGCAAAAACTGAACTCATAAACTGAAAAAACTAGACGATTTTTTACTGAAAATGGGGTAGCGCTCTGATGTAAGGGGTACCAGAGTGCCCCAACACTCTGTGTAAGACCACCAGGGAGTGTTGGTGCTCTGATAACAAGGGAAAGGGAGTGCTCTGCTTCAAAAGCTCAAAAAAATGCCCAAAAACTCAAAAAATCAAGGAAATTCAGTCAATCAACTTGATTTTGATGAAATCAAGAACCAAAAAATCAGTTCTAAGAATCAAAAACAATATGGAGAAGGTCAAAACAATGGGCAAAGGGCCAAAACAAGATCCGGGAAAGGAAAAAAAAATCAGAGCTCGTCCCCAGTGGAGTCGCTAATTTCTGTTGTAGGTGAATCCCCCTACGAACAAGTGGATTCCCTCTTGGTCTCTAGACTCCTAAGGCCAAGACAGAAAAGTGCTTAACATGGACACTGACATCCTTTTAGATCTAATCAAGCTAATATATGCAGGAGAAGAATAAAGATATGCACCTTGTTAATGGCGTTTGTCCTCGCAAAGTCCAGGCTGAGCTCCTCAATAGGTCCTGTAGAACAAACAAAGATACAATGGACTTCCTACTCTACTGAGATTAGCTCAAACATAGATCCATATACTGCAGACAAACTCATATGGAACAAGCATAAGTTTGAAAGAAACAGGCCAAGCATTGATTATTAATGAGAACAAGTAAAAGTACTTAGAATCCTTTAATGAAGGTGCAACAGCTTCTTCCAGTTCTCCTTGTCCAACCCCTTTGCTCAAGTAACCTACACTGATTGCTCTGATGACATCTCACTTATGAGATCATAAGTGTCACATCTCCAATCTCTTATGTTCATACCACTTACAGGATCATAAGTTTGGTATCAATCTCTAATCTCTTCCCCATGTACCTTTCACCATGAGAAGGCATCCTTATATAACCTTGGAGAGGTCCAACCACTTGAGAGATCTTTGGGATAATTGAGGATTCCTCTCCTTCAGTTGAGGATCTTCCCTAAGATCATGCCTTGACCATCTATTCGAATCCAACCACCTTCAGGAATTGAGGGATTTTTCCCTGATTTGTCTCAACAAACCCAAAACTTGCTCAAAAAAGGGTAGCGCTCCCCCAAAAGGGTGCACAAGGCGCTCAAACACTCCCCCAAAAGGGTGCATAATGCACTCAAACACTCCCCCAAAGAGGCTTACGGAGCGCCAGCACTCCCTGACAGTGGGTAGGGGAGCGCTCCTCTCCAAAATCCATTTTTTAGTGGTTCTTTCAGTGGAAAAAGGTTTGTACTCCTTGACAACTGATTTCTCTTCTTCAAAACTAGTCTTTGAGGTGTCTTAAGTGTCTTTGTGATGTCGTTAGAGGCACAACATAGGCAAGATGGCAGTATGATGTTTGTGACACTTACAACACTTGTGTTCAAGATGCGACACTTGTGGACAATATGCGACACTTATAGCACTTGTAATGACGACACTTGTGACACTATTGAAGTGAGTAATTTTGTTGTGTAACACTCATGAACCTTAGTGGTCACTGAGAAGATTGTTGTTTTGTTGCTTTTTATGAACTCTTCATGCCTCTAAAGAACCATGTGAAACTCTTGGACTTCCTTATAATCCATATTCAAAAGCTTCCTCTATTTACTAGTCTATAGAGAATTAAAAACCACCTAAAGGAGCAATTCCAGTGAACTAACCCGGATTGTCCCAAGAAATAGACACAGAAAACTAGAATGGGATGTCAACCCATGAAGAAAACTACACCAATGTCTAAAAATGGGATTAAGCACATAGGAGAGCAAGGTGGTCATGGGAAACTAGCCTATAAACTCAAGCTTGGAGTTGAACATAGCCCATATATGAAACAAAACATACAACCACAAGCTACCCAAGAAGTACCCAAGGCCCTAAACACATAGCACCAAAACAAATTACCGAAATATAGTACCATAATGAGGAAAAAATCCACAATAACCCAACACTCTGAAAAATATCCATGAAACACAAATAGGATTTCATTAGGAATTCTTATCCAAAACACAAGCTAAACAAGAGTCAACTACCACCAAGAGCTATTGTTAGACCAACCACCTGCATACTAAGCCATTATCCCACCTAATCCATGAATTAAACCCTAACAAGCTTCAAATGGTTGGTCAAAAATAAAGGATGTATTGTGTAAGGATGGTGAAGAGGTGGTGCACTCTACATCCCATTTCTTGCTTGATATAATATGATGTCTTGGTTGCATTGACAAGTGTTGGTTGATGGATTTATAACATGTCTTCATGCTGAATAAACCTTGGATAAAACTTAGGGATGGCTTGCACATATGTACCCCCATTCTTTTTAGGGTCCCTTCATTTAGTTTCAAGGCCTCATTTGTAAGGATGTCATCTTGTCTATTGAGATCCCTCAAAACTTGGAAAAAAGTGACCTGCTTGAACCGAAGGGTCTCTTTTTGAATTCTTGTAATGAGACAAGAAATATTTCTATCAAATGGTGTTTTCTTGGAGTTCATAAGTTTTATAATTATGTTCGAGTCACCAATAACAATCAAGTTCCTCACTCTAGCTACATTTATCAAGAGCAGTCCGTAAAGGAGAGCATACGCCTCTGCTTGATTATTTGTGGTTTTCCTTAAACCCCACTCATAAGTCAATTCTTGTTTTTGTAACATCCCCGGTCTGGAGCCCCCATATTAATAATGAAAAGGCCAGTGTGCCCAAACAATTATGAAAAGGCCAGTGTGCCTAAGAAATGTAATGTATGATCATTATTAATAATAAATACATCGCTTACTACTAGACAGACAAGGACTACAGTTATAGGGGGGTATGATTCCACAAGAGAGGGGGCTTGAGGGGCTAAGTGTTTATTTCATTTATTTAATTACTCATTTTGTCTAATGGGGAGGGAATCAGTTACGTAATCTATTGGGGTGGAAGGCCAAGAGGTTCTTGATCCCCACGAATTACAAAAACCTATCCCTGGTCTATAGAAGGGGTTCCCCGATTAGCTAATTCTCTCATTCATTTTGGTGATTCTCTCACTCTAATTTTGTCCCCATTCGAGTGTTGTTGTTAGTCGCCTCACACGTTAATTTGCCCATTTTTTTCAATGTTATTCCTCTCTCGTGGAGTCGGCACCCATTATTTTCTGTCACCCAATCATCTTTCCTCATTTTCGTGTCTTGGCTTGGGAAAGGAAGACAAACTGTTGAATAACAACCACGGTTTTGTGGGTTGTAGAGATTGTTGGTGTAATCTAGCCATGATTTGAGGCCTGCATGTCTGAGATGCTTGGCCCGTGTTCAACTTTTCTCACAGCTGTGATTTCTGGGAGTCCCGAGATGGAGATTATGGACCAGCTGCATTGGATCCCTGGAAGAAGAAGGACTGCGTGGCAAAGAAGGGTGGAGGTCCATTCTCTTGGGTGGTGCAGGATGGGTAGAAGAGAGTTGCATACTTGGATTGTTGTGGGTGTTGGAGAAGCTTGTGAGAGCTTGAGTGTTGACTGGTTTGGGAATCCAAGTAACACTCTGGAACCATCCTTATGGATTCATAGCCCTGGCTTAGGGATGACATTGTTGTTGAGACTTGGAACAATAGTTCCTATGATTGGGTGGAACGTCCTTGGTCTACAGCCAGTTGGTGTCCTCTTTTATAAAATATAATTGCTCTATGTTATGGTTTCTTTTCTTGTGTATTTATTTGGGCTATGTATTAAATTATTATACATGGGATTTGTACTTATAATATGCATGATTTCTAGTTAATGTTGTGCATGGTATATTGTGCATGTATTTTATGTTGTAGTATGAATCTTGATCATTGCATGTGTATATTTCATGCTTCTTTATTAGTTAATTGTTATCAGAGATTCAAAATCAACCAAGAGGTGCATTCTTGGTGTGGCATGACCGACCTGTGGGAGGCTCAGTATGTCACAAATTGGTATCAGATCTTCTAGTTCAAACATCAAATTGTTACGGGCCAGAACAAGTGCGAATCGAGAATATTTGCTATCACATATTTTATATATCTGGGCGAATTTGGGGAAAAACGGTGGAAACGTTTGAGTGAAATCCCCCAAATTCGTGAATGGATCTGAGTTTGAATGATTATGGGATTGTCTAAGAAGTTAATGGATTCAATCTACGGGTTGCGGAGCTGAATTCAACTTAGAAGGTTAAAAATTTGAGTTTTGATGGCCTTTGTAATGCTGGATAGAGTTTGGAGAATCGACGGTTGAGATCGTGTTCGATCTTGGATCAACCGTCTCGATTCATCCTTGAAAATTTTTAAAATTTTGAATGTTTACAAAGTTTGGCGAAATTACCAAATCGATGGCTGGGATTGATTCGGTGATTTGAAAAACAAGGAACACGATGGTTCGTATTCATTTCAGTTGCTTGGGGAGTTG
Organism: Picea engelmannii; assembly: GCA_009831015.1. Classification (NCBI taxonomy): domain Eukaryota; kingdom Viridiplantae; phylum Streptophyta; class Pinopsida; order Pinales; family Pinaceae; genus Picea; species Picea engelmannii. Next base: position 183,183 of record ML810742.1, on the reverse strand, counting down.
GAGAAAATCAATGGTCAAGATCATCTTGGTCAGGAGATCAACGGTCCAGATTCACCTGGGGTTTTTTCAAAAATTCTAAGTGTGGAAGTTCGCCAACGGCGGATGGTCAGGGATTGACGAGTTGGGTGAAGGGTTGAGGATCGACCAAGGAAAATCTTCGATGGTCGAGGATCGACAAATTCTGCTGAAGTTTTTCTTTTTTTTCCAGGACAAAGAAAATCTTCGATCGTCAATGACCAATGGTAGGGGATCAACAGTTTTAGGTGAGGTTTTTTTTTTTCGAACAAAGAAAACCTTTAAACTCACGAACTCCGAAGTAAATTTGAACCATTCGTGTTTAAGGACACATGCCCGCAGATCAGCCTATTTGGGAATTCGACGTTCGGGGGATTTGTGGTGTAATGTGGAGAAGTCTCCCAAAGTTTCGAAGTCCTGAATTCATGAGGCACTAGAGTGACGTGGCCTAGTGACATCACCTAGGGTGACGTGGACACACCTAAGGCTTGCCACATGTCACCGTGTTTCAGTTTTTTCAAAGACCATTTGCGCCAGTTAGTATATGACACGTGTCACCCGTTAGATAGGGCCATGTGTCCATGCCTTATTTTTCTGCCATGTAGCAGCCCTTGGTGCTTAGTTACTAACGAAGACTCTGTGAGTTCGCCAAGTCGATGTTCTAAAGGAATGAAGTGTGAAGAAGGTGAAACCCCCAAAGCTCCGAAGAGAGGATTAAATCCTCACCGTTGATGGGGAGAGGATATGTGGCAGTAGATCTCGTAGTCTTGAGACTTGGTACTCCGGAGGATTCAAGGCATAATCAGTTGGGTTTGACGACTCCCGAAGGTCCGAAGGCAAGAGTCCATCTTAGCCATTGATTACAGAATACATGTGGTGTAATATCCCAGTTTCCAGAGACTTGGTACTCCGGAGAATTTGAGTTGCAGGATGCTTGGAGTCGAGAACTCTTGAAGGCCGGAKTTAATCTCAATCATTGATYGGGAGGAKATACCTGAAGGAAGGAGAGGACCTTTAGTATTTTGGCACTCCRGGAGATCTGTGGAGAGGTTCTTGGGAAAGCCCCGAAGCCAGGAGTTGCGAAGAAAATCCTAGCCATTGGTCGAGAAAGGATACATGCCAAYAGATCCTATAGTTCARAGACTTGGAACTCTAGAAGAGTTGAGAGAGTGGACAGTCCGGAAGTCCCAAATCCTGGAGTCTCGGAGCTCCTATTGCCTGTTAATATCAACCCTCGATCGATTTTAAACCACACGATCTCATATATAATAATTCTAGCACAGRAAAGCACCAGGAAGGATTTGGCCCGTAGTTTCGAGTCGTGGTCACTTGGAATGGTGGTTTGAAGGAAGTTCCTGTGAAGAATTGATTTCAGTATCGGCCCAGGGATAACATGGAAGTGTTATTTATATATATTCTTCACAAGTTGAAAGGATCTGTAGCATTATTTACAAATTTTGTTTATCATATGCTTAATTCTAGCAAAATGGTCACTTGCACATTTTGCAGACTTAAGGGATTTAAACATATCAGCTCAGAATTCATATTGAAGAAATGGAATAAGGCGAGGGAGCCTCCAGCCATGATAAATAGGTCGAAGGCCAGAATACCAAAATTGGCAATGCAGAGACAAAATCCAATGGATGCAAGGGCCGAGGGGAGCAAGAAACATGCTAGAAACTGTGAAGAGCCTAAAAATAGAAGTGCGGATCCACAAGGAAGACAACGAGAGGCTGATGAGAGAGAAAATTCAGATAAATGCTCGAGTGTTGCAAAGCTTAAACCAGTTGCAAGTTCAAGCCAAGAATGGCTCAAATCAAGAGGAAGAAGGCAGGTGTCATGAAAGAAGAGATGATCGTGGAAGAGTGGGTTATTCCAGAAGTGCTAGCAGAGCTCATAGACACCACTCACCTCCTTACTCAACAAGAATGTTTTATGCATCTAAATAATTCTTAAGCAGTCCAGAGGTGTCTCCTATTAGGCACCAAAGAAGGAAACATGAAGTGGACAGTTTGCAAGGAGAGTTGAGGAATCTCAGGCCACCATCCTTTGATGGTGAAAGAGAAAGGGAAGATGATGTTGAAGCATGTTTGCTTGGACTCAAGAGATATTTCCAATTGCAAAACTATTCATCAAATCTAGAAACCAGAATTTCCACCTACCATTTACATGGGAAAGATGCAATGTGGTGGGATCAACTGAACCAAGTTGAACATATTAATGAGAATAGGATCACTTGGAAGCAGTTCAAGAAGTATTTCCAAAAGGAGTACCACTCAGAGAATTTTTATGACAAGAAAATGCAGGAGTTCTTTGAACTCAAGTTGGGAAGCATGACCATGGCAGAGTATGAGAAGTAGTTCTTGGGGTTGTTAAAGTATGTTGGATTTATAAATGATGAAAAGGTAAAGATACAAAGGTTCTTGAGTGGACTGTCATCCTTTTATAAAGAAAATATTCGGTATGATGAGCCCAAGAACTTGACTGAGGCCATCAGGAAGGCTGAATACCTATATGAGAAAGGTTAGGGCGGAGAGTCCATGCATAAATATTGGAAGGATAAGAAGAAGGAGAATTCTGATAAGAGGAGAAAGGGATTCAAACCTCCTTTCAATAGAAATGAGCCTAATAAAAATCATCGAGACTAGTATACTAAGGATGATTCCAAGAAAGAAGACTTCTTGGGAAAAAGGGGAAGACCACTAATCCAATGTTGGGGATGCAAAGAATATCACGTGTACAAGGATTTCCAACACAGAAAGGACAGAGTGAATATTGTGCACAACATCCAAGAGGATACAACAGTCAAAGACATGGGAATAATTTATGCAGCCTTAGATGATCAACAAGCAGAATACCAATCCAACATGATCAAGGTGGAAGGTAAGATCATAAATCAGTCTGTTGTTATTTTAATTGATTCATGAGCAATTCATTGTTACATTGATCCTAAAATAGTGGATAGTTTACATTTGGAGAAAAGTAAGCTTGGAAAATCAAGTTTAGTTAAACTAGCTACTGGAACCAAAAGGAGAATCCATGAGGTGGTCAGAAGTTGTTCCATAAGTCTTAATGGTGTGAATACTAGTGTTGATCTAAATATCATACCATTAGGGTCTTATGATATTCTAATTGGAATGGATCGGTTGGAAGAGCATCATGTTGTCCTAGATTGTCATAGCAAGAAATTTACATTTCTTGATGGAGATGGAAAACAGAGCACTATGAAAGGAGTTCCAAGACCAATATTTATAAGGGAGATTTTAGCCTTACAGCTGAAGAGATGTTTCAGAAAAGGATGTCAATTGTATGAAGTCCATGTGGAGGAGTAAAAATATACAAAGGGTCCAAGCCTTGAATATTTCTCGATACTACAAGAATTTGAGGATGTATTCCAAGAAATACCATGGTTTCCACCAAAAAGGGAGATAGATTTCTCTATTGATCTAGTGCCAGGAGCTGCCCCTTGTCAAAAATGTTGAAATAATGTAACTGCGAAGAGCATTATTATTGTTTTGTTATTGGATTAAATCCCCATTGTGGATTAATCATGTCATTATTATTATTTTTATTATTAGATTAATCCCCATTGAGGATTAATCAAGTCGATAATTGTGTAAGGACCAAATCCCCTTTTGTGGATTGGTCATCGGACAATTATAATGTAAAGAATAAGAAGTCGGCCCCAGCAGTTATAATGAAAGGGCCAAATTTAATTAAAGGTGGATTTACCCACCCAATGTGAGAGGTCGGCCCTGCCAGATGGTGACTCTTCACACGTGCCAGATTAGTATAAATAAGAGGCTAGCGCCTCACTTCTACCACACACTTCACTTGCTCATTCTCTTATGAGGCAAGTTGCATTTTCAAGTTGGAGAGAGGAGAAGAAGGGTGGCGCATCTCTTGGAGGAGGATTTTCTGTATTGGTTGAGTTATCTCTTGAACATTTGATAAGCTATTTATGATAAGGAAGTTTTGTTGGGTTTTCTTCCCCTAGAGGGTAAATGTTGTGTCTATTATGGATGTGTATTTCTCAGTGATCTTGTTTTTATTATGCTCTTATCTTATGAAATGCAAAGAACTATAATAATGGCATAAACATTAACATGGTATTAGAGCCACCCTGAAGAAAGCACAATCTGCAAGAAGAAAAACGTCACTGTTACCGGGGCCCAAAATTAGGGTTTTGAAAAAGTGAAAGTTTTCAGCTATCTATCACCATAGAAAGTTGCGCCCTCCCCCAAGGATCCATTTGGCACCTAGAGCACACCTTTTCAGTGGCTAGATCCTCCGGAAAGTGAAACCCTAGTTTCACAAAGTACCAGAAAACCAGAGTACCAGA